>AWOL01S0022507.1:82882-100308 GCA_000715115.1 Nicotiana otophora
CCCCCCAAAAAAAAAAAAACGATTTTCAAAAGCTTGTGCTTTAAGTCATTTTGTATGGTCGTCATCAAACACGTCTAAAGTCTTGTAACTTCTTCATCCATTCAAAAACCACTAATAGTTTGGAGTACTTGTTGACAACATAGAGAGTTGCAGGAATGCACTTCTATGTACTATTTTCTTCTAAAATTTGCAACTAGAAATTGCATTTGAAAGAGTTCTGGGAAACGTTTTCCGACATAATACAATTGTCCAACCCCCAGAATGCAGATATATGAAACAATAGGCATATGGAATTTTCAGCAAAATTATGCCTTTAGCATATTGGTCTAGATTAAATATGGGCCACAAGAAGCAAAATAAGCTGCATTAAACCTACTGCATCAACTGGCCAAATGAAGGTAACAAAACTGTGCATCGTCCAAAGGCAAAACATGTTGGGCTGCAATGATTATACACAAAACCTAAATCTGGAACAGACGTCCTAATACGCTTGGCCGGAAACACAATCTCCTCAAATGAACAATTTCCTGAAGGAAGTAAACAAAAAGTGATAACGTAAATCCAACCTTAGTGCAAAATGATAATAATGGGTAGATATTCTCCTGTTATGAAAACGCACCTCTGTGTTATCATGATCATATTGAATCACAAAGAGACATCTGCAACCCCTTATATCATGAAATTTCTTTTGAATATCTATAACACGTGCTTCAACATATCTAGCTTGATCCTTCCTCTCCTAGTCAGATCAAAATAGGAAAACCAAAATATATAGTTAAAGCATCCTGCGTCGAACTAACATACCTGCAACTCAGAGGCCAACATCATGAATATCCATATATTCTACCTTTTGTGATCTCATTTTACCCCTAGAACAACGGGAAAAGAGAGTCCAATGGAAGAAAGGGGTACCTGGAAGCACAAAACAGGATCCCCAACCCTGACTTTGTTACATTCTGAACTCTCAAGTGGTACAGATCGTTCCCGGACCGACTTTCTTACGTTTATCCACTCGTCCTCCTCTGATCCAAATCCCGCAAATCTCACAAGAACTTCCTGCAGCACATTACATTCCACCAAATGTCAAGCAGCATGCACTTCCTGAGTTCTAATTGTATCAAGTATTATTTATTTCAAATAAGCAATGTATTTGATCAATTTGAACTACTTACAGGTTCTCCTGAGCTGAGATACCGGTGTGAGATAAATGTATCAACATCATACCTGTCAAACATCAGAAGTAAACACTAAATTAGTCTTTTACAAAGAAGTGCAAACATTTTACTTCAACCCCATAATAGATGCATTAATTCAAGTTAAAAAATACTAGGTATCACTAAAACACTTCCATCCTAAGAAAACAATTACTATATCCTTATAAGAGAGTCAGAGGCTGATCGCTACCACTGCTATTTACCTTAGGCCCAATTCAAAGACACGAGAAATACATCGTTTACGGAAATGGATACCTTCTACCCTTCTTTTTAAGCGGGATAATATATGCCTGATTGTTGGGAATTAAGTCAAATACAAATTCTTTGGAAATTCTTCAAATTCGATATTGAATAGACAGGTAGCTTATTAAACTACTTGTTCTGACTGTTAGTCATATGATAAGAATTTAAGAAGCAGCTCCCAAATAAAAGGCCTGGCTCTCACAATATCAATTTTGATCTAAATGAATAAGTCATTATTCTGGAGCAAAAGCCTCTATGATCCTGGATAGTTTTCGGCAGCTCCAAGGGACAATATGTTAGGTAGCCCAACAAGATGCAATGATCTATGAGAATATGACAAATTCCCACATGTTTATTCACCATTTAGCAGTAAATTATGATAGCAGGCTTCGATAAGTTTTAGCCATAAAAAATGGCCACAGAATAAAGTGTAAGAACTTCAATACATTCCCTAATATCCACCATATTGCATGTTTATAGGGATGGAGGATCTTAATGTAGCTCCCAAAAGAAAAACATAAAACATTTTTTGCAACCAGCAGTCATTGACCATTATCAAAGGGGGAAGCACCAAGAAGTAACTTAGAGAACTTCTATAAACAAACAATAGAAAATAAAGATATTCAAAATGGATGTTATTTTCCAGAACAATGTCATTCTTATGGAATCCTTTGAGCTGTTGCATCGGCATCAGTGTAGCTGCTCATCAGTTAAGAGAAACTTTCTTCTTCTTTTTTCTCTTGTCTCTTTTTCTTTATTTTTCAGACAGGCCAAAAAAAAGATAGACTAGAAACAGAAGTATGGAAACAAGATTTCATTTTTGCATCTTATGTTAATGGCTAAGCGCAAAAAAGGTTGAAAATGCATCCAAGGTGAAATGCTGAAAAAGATGAGCAAGCATCTAAAAGTTAATGCTAAAATGGCTGAGTATCCAGTACTTATTTCTGATTGAAGAAAAATAGAGTAAGCCTTTCTGGCTTGCTAATGTAGGCTTACCATGCCCCATCTGTTGAAGACCTAGCCTCAAATTCTAAGTCTGACAAATCTGGAACTTTTTTCCCTGGAAAAGAATTTATTGAACAATGTAAGTACAGTTTTCTGACAAAGGAACCACAGATTTAACTGTTAAGGGAGCATAAGTAGCACTAATCATTTGGCAGAAGAGATTTAGCTACCAAATAAAGGAAACATATGCCTAGATCATTCTTTATTTGGCAATTACTTACAAGATTCTCATCAACTGGATCCTCAAAGCAGTACGCATTTTCAGATGGAGGAAAACCAATAAAAATATCTCTTTCGCCATTGATAGTCAATGTGAGTAAAATGTAACTTTAAATAGATGTTAAACCTTCCATTAGAGTTGATAAAAATGATTGACAAGAATAGGAGAAAAAAATCAAAAAGAATGAATACAAGGGACAAAGTAGTTTGACTCTCTTTAGTTTGATAAGCAACAAAAACTTAGAAAAGAAAGAAAGAAGAGGACAAAAAGGAATTGAGACAAGTTGTTCCTTCTTTCAGAGGACTTCTGAAACAACAGCGATTCAGGGACGATTATGATAGATAGAGAAGGATAGAAGCTGTGGTATAATTTTCAATCCCCTCTAATAAGAAGTTCAATCTCATGCAGAATTATCACAGATCATACAACGGTCGGGACAATGTAACTAAAATTGTTGAATTCTGTCCTTGGAGTTTGAGGTACTATTCACAATAAAGTAACTTTTGAGCATCTTTCAAGGAAAGTGCACCACATAAATGAGACAGTGGAACAAATCCAGTTATACTAACATACAGCATTAATAACTGAATGAAAGGCAGAATGACTACAAGCTGTTCCTCATTCAGTAGCATTGTACAGTTTAATTCAACCAGTTCAGAAAAGCTCTGTGATATCAACTAATGCATAGCTCTGACAAAATTTCTTGATTCATAACTAAGTCTATCCCTGATCTTGTGGATACCAAATCTAATACATCCTCAAGCTGAAGCTGGGAAACAGCATAATTCTAGGAAGTCTAGAAAAATTAACAGCTTTTTCCTGAACTAAGAACGCAAAACAATTCTTTGAAATTAGATATGAAGGCATCAAAGGTCCTTAATTTGTATGCATGATTAAATTATCATGAGAAGAGTAATAATTATAGTGTATTAGTCTCAACTCTCACTTTTTATTTTTTAAATGGTTAGTAAGGAGGGAAGTGGAAGAAAAAGGGAATTTCTGCACCGGCAAAACAATGTCTCATACAATCATTATGTATGCATGATTAAATTATCATGAGAAGAGTAATAATTATAGTGTATTAGTCTCAACTCTCACTTTTTATTTTTTAAATGGTTAGTAAGGAGGGAAGTGGAAGAAAAAGGGAATTTCTGCACCGGCAAAACAATGTCTCATACAATCATTATGTATGCATGATTAAATTATCATGAGAAGAGTAATAATTATAGTGTATTAGTCTCAACTCTCACTTTTTATTTTTTAAATGGTTAGTAAGGAGGGAAGTGGAAGAAAAAGGGAATTTCTGCACCGGCAAAACAATGTCTCATACAATCATTATGTATGCATGATTAAATTATCATGAGAAGAGTAATAATTATAGTGTATTAGTCTCAACTCTCACTTTTTATTTTTTAAATGGTTAGTAAGGAGGGAAGTGGAAGAAAAAGGGAATTTCTGCACCGGCAAAACAATGTCTCATACAATCATTATGTATGCATGATTAAATTATCATGAGAAGAGTAATAATTATAGTGTATTAGTCTCAACTCTCACTTTTTATTTTTTAAATGGTTAGTAAGGAGGGAAGTGGAAGAAAAAGGGAATTTCTGCACCGGCAAAACAATGTCTCATACAATCATTATGTATGCATGATTAAATTATCATGAGAAGAGTAATAATTATAGTGTATTAGTCTCAACTCTCACTTTTTATTTTTTAAATGGTTAGTAAGGAGGGAAGTGGAAGAAAAAGGGAATTTCTGCACCGGCAAAACAATGTCTCATACAATCATTATGTATGCATGATTAAATTATCATGAGAAGAGTAATAATTATAGTGTATTAGTCTCAACTCTCACTTTTTATTTTTTAAATGGTTAGTAAGGAGGGAAGTGGAAGAAAAAGGGAATTTCTGCACCGGCAAAACAATGTCTCATACAATCATTATGTATGCATGATTAAATTATCATGAGAAGAGTAATAATTATAGTGTATTAGTCTCAACTCTCACTTTTTATTTTTTAAATGGTTAGTAAGGAGGGAAGTGGAAGAAAAAGGGAATTTCTGCACCGGCAAAACAATGTCTCATACAATCATTATGTATGCATGATTAAATTATCATGAGAAGAGTAATAATTATAGTGTATTAGTCTCAACTCTCACTTTTTATTTTTTAAATGGTTAGTAAGGAGGGAAGTGGAAGAAAAAGGGAATTTCTGCACCGGCAAAACAATGTCTCATACAATCATTATGTATGCATGATTAAATTATCATGAGAAGAGTAATAATTATAGTGTATTAGTCTCAACTCTCACTTTTTATTTTTTAAATGGTTAGTAAGGAGGGAAGTGGAAGAAAAAGGGAATTTCTGCACCGGCAAAACAATGTCTCATCCAATCATTATGTCAGAAATCTACTTTCATAAAGTACACATAGATCAACAGGGACCTTCAGGCATATGAAATCTTTGATTAGCTTTATCTAAAACACATTCTTCAGTCACATCAGGGAGTTTCCTCTTGGTCTCTGCTGAATTATCCTTTGAGAGAGAGCTTTGCTGTCTGTTCTGGAACCAAGTTTGGACCTAAAGTCAAGTGAAATAGTAGAACTTAGTTCTATAAGGACATTCAACCAAGAATATCGGATCCTGGAGTAAGTATGTCAAACTATGAACCTCAGTCCATTTCACAATCGGTTTTCCTGCACGACCTTTAGAGTGGCTGAAAACAAGGCAAAAATGTGTTAAGAGTCAAATGTATATAAAGTGATTTTGTTGATTATTCAACAAGAAAATGCAACTTGATACAGAAAGTGCAACTCACCTGAAAACCTGTGCCAATTTCTGGCAAAACTCTTGGTCACAAACTTGTTCTCCTGATTGATTAAGTTCTTTCTCCATTTTCTCAATCTGCTTGAATTAAAAAGAGATGTTACTCCTTGAAGGCTAATTGTATAGTTTTGTTATATAGCTGGAGTAACCTCTCCCCTATTAGCTCCCCCGAATTATTTTTGGATTTTGTAAGCTCCCTAACACTAGCATAGGACCATCGAGCTAACATATCATCTTTTGTATTAGCACCTGGACAGTGCTCTTTTGCATCTTCTTGATGCTTTTTATAATATCTTTTACTTCATCAAAAAAGAAAAAGAGATGTCCAAAAGATTGCAATTTAGAAGAGAGTAACTGAAATTAGAGTTGTTTCTTCCAACATGTGTTCTTAAAGTTGCAGATTGACATCATTTGCAAATTCCAGATGATGATTAATTCACAATGCCCAAAGAAGCCAACGGAGATGTGGATGACTAGTCAAAGGTACATATCTCTAATATAAAGTTTCACCTTTCTCGAAAGTCAAAACTCAACATAAATAAATCACAATGTGAAGTAACAATCAAGATAAGAGCCACCGCCACAGCCACAATTGGATTCAAGAAACTTTTTCTTTGTCTTTAATAAGTTCTATCACCCCTGCCATATAATGATTCCAGATGTAGAAACCAAGGCACGAAACATTCTAAAGTAACTCAATAATGATCTGCTAGAAAATGAACCGATCATATATTCACAAACTCGAAGAAGCAAGTAGGATTGGACGCAACTGCTCAATCACTATGATCCACAATATGAGCGGGCAGAATTGATAAAATTCACAATTACAGTAAAGCATGACAAACAGCACAAATATAAACAACCAAGCATGCCATTCTACAAGATCTTGCATGATGGGTATAGTTTTATAAACCAATTAATCAACTACCCTCTATCCCAAAATAGTTAGGGCAGCTAGGTGAACTCTCTGTTCTAATTTCGCTCTATTTAGGTCTATTTTGTTTTGATACTCAATAAGTAGTCTTATAAGGAAAATTAGAGATTCCCTAAATCTCATATTCATCCCTAAACAGACATAAAGACTTCTAGTCAGACTAAAAGACTCCTAACAACCACCGAACCTAGTATAAGTGTAACAACAACTAAGCTTTAATCTAAACTAGATAGTATTATCTATATGGATCCTTTGCATTCATTCGGTTGAGTTCCCATTGATTCTAAAGATGTAGGTCTTTGAGACAACCTCCCTTCATGTGATTTCAAATCTATCTTCCTTTTAACATCCTCAATCATCATATTGTCACACATACAGACCGGTACATGACCAAACTGTCCAGCCAACTTTCTCTAATTTCATTGCTACTCGCATCCACTGTTGGATGTGATCATTACTAATTTTCTCCAATCTGGTACAAATGTAAATCCATATTAATATGCATATACACCATCCATCTTGTTAATATATTGGACTTCTAAGCTCAACATTGACTTCCATATATCACTGCTGGTTGCACAAACGTATTAAAGTAGTTTCATAGACCATAATTTCTAAATTTTAATTCTGATAAAGTAAAAGGAAATATATACCCCTTTAGCTAGATTTTACATAACTTCTAACTTACACTAGCCACCAGGAATCTTGCATGAGACAAAAACAGTTTTTTCCTTCTTTTTTTCATTTTAATGATAAAAATGAGACTATACTCATGTAAAACAAATAACCTTTCCAAAAGCCAAACCAACCGTGTGATGTATAACACAAACTACATCAACCTCACTTGTTTGTTCATTTCAACAGCTGAGTGTCACTGTAGAATATGTTAATCAGTTTCATGCTCTAGACCAGCGAAATAATCTTACATATATACAACCTTCAAGCTAAGACAAAGGTACCGGCATTTCAACTCTGTAGCTAAATAGAAATGCTACACACATAACTTTAAGCTCTTTCTCTCTCTCTTGTGAAGAATTGTGCACCAGAAAAATGTTGAATTTTATGAAAAACTTAATTTTATTTATGTCTTTTTTTTAGTTGTTGATGGGTGATGATGAAACTAAAACCGAGACCTCTGCATTGCATGCTCTGATGCCAAGACATAAAATGTCAAAATACACATAAATATCATCTTAATCAAATTTCTAAAGAACCCATAAAAGGCGAAACCTTGAGAAAACAAGAAAAAAATGGGAAACAAAATTCAGAAAAAGGGAAAAGCACCTCAGCATCAGTAAAACCAGAGAAAAGTTTTCTCGGTCTGGGACGAAGGTCCATTACCCACAGATTTTGCCAATACCTTTATAGGATCAAAGGGTCACTGGGGGTTGAAAAGCTATTTCGCAGTTTCTGTGACTCTGGGTTTTGGGCGCCTTCTCTAATTCTCGCTGTGTGTGTGTGTGTGTTTTTCTTTCTAATTTGTTTCCTATTTTACTGGGCCGTGTTTGGTTTGTAATTTTACGTAACCGTCAAAATTTAAAACAAATATAATAAATTCCTAGTAAAATCAAATATTATAGTTGTAGCAGGAAAATATTTATATTTATACCACATAATTTCTATTAAAATAGAAATATTAATTATTAATCTCTAAATATAAGTAATTTGAATGAAAAGTCAATAATTTTTTGTACAAAAATCGTGCATCTTTTTCCTCTTTATCTATTAGCTTTCCTTCTTTTTCTTCATCTTCTTAATTTTGTTTTCTGCTGAACCCAATATATTTTCTAAATTTGTTCTTTTTGTTTTCTTTTTAATTATATTTCTTAAGTTTTTCTCTTCCTTCTTTCTTCCTTTCTTAACATAAAGATTTTACTTCGATAATAATATACGTTAATATATACAAAATATATATAAAAAAATACATTGAATTAACACATATAAAATATACATAAAAAATACATCTTCAATTAAGATGACACTTAGACATGTGAAATATACATAAAAAAATATATCTTAAATTTAATTAAGATGGCATATAAATATACAAAAAAATATATATATATAAAAATACATCCTGAATTAAAATGGCACTTGACATATAGAATATATTTAAAATATATATTAAAAATACATCTTAAAATAAGATGGCACTTCACAAATAAATATACAAAAATTATATACATAAAAATACATTTTGAATTAAAGTGATACTTGATATACAAAGTATAAAAGATGTATAAATCAATACATCTTGAATTTAGGTGACATTCACATATCAAAATTGGAGTGAAGAAGATGAGTGTTGGAAAGGGAGAATGGAGATGGACAAAAAAAGTACTTTCCGTGATTAGTGAGTTAGTTAACTTATTAAATGTTAATCTTAATTTTTATAATATGCTAATAATGAAAACAAAAATGGTCTTTATGGAATAAACAATAAATGATGGTATTTTTTTTAATAATAGTTAAAAAAGGATCAGGCGTGTAAAAAACTTTTTCTTTTACGGGTTCAAACAAGAATGGCAGAATTTTATATTATAAGTGACTGAAAAGTGAAAAAGAATATATTACAGAAATGAGATGCAGAAAATAACATTTCTGGAACTCCTTTTTAGGTTATTTTTTGGAACCTCCGAATATTTCATTGATGGCATGTTTTTTTTTTTTGGGAACTCTGAGGACTAAAATGATCCTCTTTTTTTTTTTTTTGAGGTTGGATCTGTTCTATTTTGTAATCTAGTTTGAAATTATTCTACCGTATTCAATTTAATTCCCAGAAATATGCTATTCCTTTTTTTTTTCTAGTGCCATTTTGGTATTCAATCCTTACTTGGTAGTAGAAAAAAATGAAAAGAATAACCTATTTAGAAAAGTTATTGGAATGAAGTAGAAAATTCCCTCGCTTCAATCGAATATTAATCAATTTTGTGGCATTCTAAAATAATAATAATAACAAATTCAGTGTACTTCCACAAATATGATTTAGGTAGGGTGATATCTACACAAACTTTACTCCTGCCTTATGAAAGTAGAGATGTTGTTTTCGATAGACCATCGGCTCAAGGGATAGTAAAAATAAAGCAACAAACAATAACGACAACAAGGTAATAGGGTAACATAAGTGAATGACATGACATGTAATAGTAAAGAACCGCGAATAAGAAGATACAAGAATAGTACTAGTAATACTAGAAGTCTAGGAAAAACTCACGACTACCTGTCAGCATTCAACCCTGATTCTCGACCTCCACACCTTCTTATCGAGGGTTATGCCCTCGGTAAGCTGAAGCAATGGCATGTCCTTCCTAATTACCTCTTCCTAGTGCTTCTTTGGCCTACCCTTACCTTTCCTCAGACCCGCCATGGTCAACCTCACATACCTCCTAACCGGGGCATCTATGTCTCTCCTCTTCACATGCCCGAACCATCTTAGCATCGATTACCGCAACTTGTCTTCCACAGAGGCCACTCATACTTTGTCCCTAATAACTTCGTTCTTAATCTTGTCTTTCATGGTATACCGACACATCTATCTCAATATCATTATTTCATCCTTATTTTAGCTACTTTCATCTTCCAGATATAGGACTTCTTGACGGACCAACACTCAGCCCCATATAACATAGTTGGTCGAATCACCATTTTGTAGAATTTGCCCTTAAGTTTTGCTGGCACATTTTTATCATACAAAACCCGAGAAACGAGCCTAGACTTCATCCACCCCGCTCCAATATGATGAGTAACATCCTTGTCACTCTCCTTGTTGCCTTGAATTACAAATACAAAATACTTGAAACTATCTCTTTTGGGGATGACTTGTGTACCAATTTTCACTTTCACTTTTGCTTCATGCATCCCATGACTAAATTTGTACTCCAAGTACTCTGTTTTTGACTTACTCAACTTGAAACCTTTTGACTCCAGCTTCTATCTCCAAACCTCCAACTTAGCGTTAATCGCGTCTCGCGTCTTATCAATCAGCATTATGTCATCATCAAATAACATACACCATGGCACCTTCCCTTGTATGTGTCGCGTCAGCACATCCATCACCAAGGCAAACAAAAATGGACTAAGAGTTGATCCTTGATGTAACCCCATTTCCACTTGAAAATGTTCCGAGTCTCCTCCTGCAGTCCTCACGCGAGTCTTAACTCCCTCGTACATGTCCTTAATCACCCTAGTGTACACTACTGGAATACCACTAGCCTCCAAACATCTTCATAGAACCTCAATCGGGACTTTATTGTCGGCTTTCTCTAGGTCAATGAACACCATATGCAAGTCCTTTTTCTTTTCCTATATTGCTCTTCCAATCTCCTTATAAGATGGTCCATCGCCCTAGCATAAATTCGAACTTATTCTCGTAAATAGACACACTTATCCTCACCCTCCTCTCCATCGCCCTATCCCAACTTTCATAGTGTGACTCAACAGCTTGATACCGCTATAGTTTTTGCAATTTTAGATATCACCTTTGTTTTAGTATACCAGAATCATCAAACTCCATCGCTATTCTTCAAGAATCTTCTTCGTCCTAAAACTAATATTAAATAAACTAGTAAGCCACTCCAAGCCTTCCCGACTGACGTCCTTCTAAAATTCCATCGGGGACTCGTCAGGGCCAGTCGCCTTATCCCTGCTCATCTTCTGCATTGCCCCCTCAACCTCCTCAAGCTTAATACGCCTACAAAATCCAAAATCACTTTGTCTCTCTAAGGTCTCCAACTTACCAAGCATGATATTCTTGTCCCCTTTCCCGTTCAAGAGTTTATGGAAGTACGTTTGCCATCTATACCTAATACACGCCTCTTCTACCAATACCTTACCATTTTCGTTTTTGATACACCTCACTTGGTCCAGGTCCCGAGATTTCCTTTCTCTAATCTAGGCTAACATGTACAACTTTATGTCACATCCTTTGGCCCCATGATCCCCATACAATCATTCAAATGATGCAGTCTTAGCTGATGTGACCGCTAATTTTGCCTCTTTCCTCTCCTTCTTATAACACTCTCTATATGTCCTCTTCTCCTCATCGCCTGTGCTCTCCACTAGCTTCAGGTATGCCGCTTTCTTGGCTTTCACTTTTTCTTGGACCTCCTTATTCTTCCACCAGTCCTTTTATGGCCTCCGAGTATCCCTTCGTCATCCTTAATACCTCTCTAGCAGTTTCCCTAATGCAGTTCGATGTCATGGTCCACATACTATTCACGTTCCTACTACTCCTCCAGGTCCCCAAAGCCAACAACTTCTCCCCCAACTTCTAAGCTTTATCCTTAATCAAGGCTCCCCACTTGATCTTAGGTTGATCGTACACCGCTCTCTTCTTTGTTGCTCTCTTGATCTCCAAGTCCACTGGCAAGAGCATATGTTGAGTCGATAGACACTCACCCAGGATAAACTTGCAATCAGTGCAAAGGCCTCACACCTTGTGAAAAGAAGGTAATCAATCTGAGCCTTGGCTACCTTACTACCTAAAGTGATCAAGTGTTCCTCCCTCTTTTGAAAACACGTGCTAGTTATCACCAAGTCAAAAGCTTTAGTAAAACTCAACAACGAGGTTCCACCCTCATTCCTATCTCCAAAACTGAACCCACCATGCACCTCGTCATAACTCCTAGCAGTCTCCCCAATATGGCTATTAAAATCACATCCTATGAATAGCTTCTCGGTGTGTGGAGTACCATGTACAACCTCGTCCAAATCTTTCAAGAAGTGCCTTTTAACCTCCTCGTCGAGACCCACTTGAGGAGTGTAAACACTAATCACGTTTAAAGTATGCCCACCATCCACTAGCTTAATAGCCATCAACCTATCGTTCACCCTTGTAACATCCACCACTAGCGTCTAGAGATCCCTATCAACTAAAATACCTACCTCGTTTTTGCCCTTATGTAATGACCCGACTTGTCATTTTAAGAATTTATGTCTCGTTCAGTGGCTTAAGGTCTCGAGCAGCTTCGTAATATGTATTATGACCTGTGGGTGTGGTCGAGTTTGATTTACTAAAAATTCGGAATTAAATTAAAAGAACAATCCTTAATTTGAAGCTTAAATGGAAAGAGTTGACCAGAGAGTTGAATTTTGAGCAGATTACTCCGGAATGGAATTTTAATGATGTCAATAGCTCCGTATGGTGATTTTGGACTTGGGAGCGTGTCCGGAAAATTATTTGGAGGTCCGTAGTGGAATTAAGCTTAAAATGCCGAAAGTTAATTTTTTGGGAAGTTTGACCGGGAGGTTGATTTTTTGATATCGAGGTTGGAATCCGATTCTGGAAATTTGAATAGGTCTGTTATGTCATTTATGACTTGTGTGCAAAATTTGAAGTCATTCCAAATTGATTTGATGTGTTTCGGCACAAGATAAAGAATTTGAAAGTTCAAAGTTTATAGATTTTGATTTGAGGTGCGATTCGTCGTTTTGATGTTGTTTGATGTAATTTAAGAATTTGACTAAGTCCGTATGATGTTTTAGGACTTGATGGTATATTTGGTTGAGGTCCCGGGGGGCCTCGGGTGAGTTCGGATGCCTAACGGATCGAATTTGGATTTGGAGGAGCAGCTGAAGCAGCTGGGCATCTGGTATGATCGCACCTGCGCGAAAAAGGGAGGTGCAAGCTCACGGATGCGAGGAATTAGTCGCGGAAGCGGAAAATGCATGGCCTGGCCAGGCACCGCGGGTGCAAAAAATTTGCTGCGGGTGCAAAGAATTTTACCGCGAGTGCGAAGCCATGGGTGCGAAGAAGTTTACCGCGGGTGCGAAGACGCAGGTGCGAAGAAATCACCGCGGGTGCGAAAACCCCTGGGCAATACAAAAACTTAGGGGTTCCGAGCTTTTGCTATTTTTGGGCATTGCAAGCTTGGGTTGGGCGATTTTTGAGCAAGGTTTTCACGGAAAAACTTGAGGTAAGTCCCTTGTGATCATTTCTACTCCATAATATTGAATTATCATCGAATAATACGATTAGATTACATGTTTTTGAGGTGTAAATCGGGGGTTTGAACTTAGGGATTTGAAAACGAAAATTTAAGATTTGGAGGTCGAGTTGTTATTGGAATTCGATAAAATTATTATAGTTGAACTCGTATCGGAATGCGTATTCGGATTTCATGAAAATTTTGTCAGATTCCGATGGGCGGGCCTCGCCTTGATTTTTGTTGACTTTTTGGAATAAATTTTTAAGTCGACATATTATTATCCGGAATTATTTTTGATAAATTTTAATGAAGTTATACAATTAATTTGGTGAGATTTGAGCGGCCCGGAGGTCAATTCATGCAAGAAGACGATTTTAGAATATCGGCATAACTTCAAAAAGATAAGTGTCTTGCTTAACCTCGAGTGGGGGAATTACCCCTTAGGCATTGAGTCTTATGTGCCATTTGTGAAATGTGAAAAGTCGTGTACACGAGGTGACGAGTATGTACTCGGGTTTATATGTGCAAAATTCATTGAATTAGAGTCTTAGGCATTATTGTGTAGTAAATTAAGAAATTGTGAAAAATTATTAAATCATTTGTTTGCCATGCCTAAATCCTTATCGTTGAATTTGTTTTTATATGATAATTTGATGTGATTGTTACTTGAAATATTTATGAAATTTCGTGAGTATTGTTGGTTTAATATTTCTTGGAAATTAATTCCAATATGAATTTTCTTATGCAAATAATTAATTTAAGCGAGCTTAAGAAGAAGTGTTAATATAATTATCTAAATTTGCATTAATAAAGGCTTTGCTTTATGCTCAGTAATTTATATCTCTATTGATTGTTTCTGGGTGTTATATACATTGTGTGGAGCCTTAGGCTATTTGTTGTGAAATTAATTGATTTTGATATATCTTTGGAATTTGATTGTGGTCATTGGGCAAATTATGATATGAATTGATTTTATTATGTTGCCGTATTAATTTTCCGTGTAAATTATTGTGTTGTGTGAGTTATCATTTTGGGGAGATAAGGGTGGCATTTCACCGTTGATATTATGTGGGTATAAGGGTGGTATTTCACTGTTGTTGTGTTTGTTGGAATATTGTCTGGACGGAGCGATAAGGGTGGCAATAGGAGCGATAAGGGTGGCTATTGATATTGTCTGGGCAGAGGGATAAGGGTGGCTATAGGAGCGATAAGGGCGGCAATAGGAGCGATAAGGGTGGCTATTGTCATGGACGATATGTGATGATGTGGGGTTGTGGTGTTGATAATTTTCATGTGATGTTGTGATTTGCTTGTGTTTATTTTTATACCTTGTGCAATTTGTCTTGTTATTGGTAAATTGATAACAATCTGATTTATGTTGAAATTGAGAGCTTGTGGCCATTGCCAGACGGATTATAAAATACAATGTGGGCACGAGGTGCCGTGAGTAAATAATGAGAATATTTGGCACGTGAGTTGTCCGTGCAGTTGTGATATAAAATGTGGGCACGAGGTGCTGTGATGAAATGATAATGATAATTGGCACATGAATTGTCCGTGCAGTTATGATATGAAATAAGGGCACGAGGTGCCAAAGAAATATGATGATTTAATTAAGGGCACGAGGTGCCGTAAAAATATAAAAATGGGCTGAGACCCGTATTTTTATGATTATGAAATGAGGTGACACATGTTGACTTTTTAATTGAAATAATTATATTCAAAATATTTATTTGGAAGGGTTTTTATTCAAAAAGAATTATATGAAAGAATGTTATTTGAAAGATATTTATTTGAGGAAATTATATTTGAAAAGATTTATTGAAAGAATTATATTTGAAAAATAATTATTTGAGAAAACTATATTTGAAAGAGAGTTAGTTGAAAGAATTATATGTGACGAATATTTATTTGAAAAACTTGAATTAATTAGGCGTACATGTATTTATTAATTGTTGAGTGATATTTATAGTATTCTTGTTGTCTTGCTGCGCATACCACTAGTTGTTTTTATCCCGCCCTTATTGCTATCTGTTTCCTAGTATTTTGTATATTATATTGCACAGATTATTAGACTGGTGAGTGTCTTGACTGTACCTCGTCTCTACTCCATTGAGGTTAGTCTTGATACTTACTGGATACCGACTGTGGTGTACTCATACTACACTTCTGTACATTTTTGTGCAGAGTCAGGTATTGGAGATATCAGACTTGAGCAGAGTTAAAGCGGGACCGTAAGGATTCAACGTAGAGCTGCTTTGTCGTCGTAGTCCCTTGGAGTCTTTTCATTTCATTGTACTGTTAAATTTTAATCAAACAGTATTGTATATTCGGTACTCGTGATCATTCCATGTATTCAATTAGAGTTCGTGACTCAATACTACCAGTCTTGGGAGGTTGTATATTCATATTTATTCCACTATTAGTTTTGATTACTTATTTAATTAAAAAAAATGGCTTCAAAATATAATAGAAATCGGCTTACCTAGTCTTAGAGACTAGGTGCTATCACGACGCCTGTGGTGGGATTTTGGGTCGTGACAAGTTGGTATCAGAGCTCTAGGTTCATAGGTTATACGAGTCACGAACGAGTCTAGTAGAGTCTTGCGGATCGGTACGGAAACGTCTGTAGTTATTTTCGAGAGGCTACAGAACTGTTAGGAAATTTCCATTTCTTTCATTCCTGTCATGCGGAATTTGGAATTTGAACCTTTGTATCTTTATTCTCTCACATATGGTGAGGACACATGATACTGGGTTAGCTGAGCAGGCATCCGCACATACTGCTAGGGCTACAAGAGGCCGGGGCTGAGGTAGAGGAAGGGCACGTGTTGCGACTAGAGCACCTGGCAGAACAACAGTTAAGGAGCCACTAGTAACTCCTGTTGGGGGACAGGTATCAGAAGCACCTGTTATTACCCCCGGACTTCAGGAGACTTTAGCATAGTTTCTGAGTATGTTTGGTACATTAACTCAGGCGGGATTGATCTCTGTTGCACCAAATATTCCGCAAATTGGGGGAGTAGCTCAGACTTCTATCACAACTCCAGAGCAGCAGGTTCACGTTGGTCAGGTTCCGAGTGTAGTACCGGTACAACCTGTTATTTTGATTCGGCCTGAGATCAGGCCCGAGGCATCAGAAGAAGAACAAAAGAGGCTTGAAAGGTTTAAGAGGTATAGTCCACCTACTTTCAGTGGCACAACTACAGAGGATGCCCAAGAGTTCCTAGAAAATTGTCACCATATTCTCCACACCATGGGTATTGTGGAGGTGAGCGGAGTTGCCTTTACTATATTTCAACTGTCACGCGCAGCGTATCAGTGGTGGCAAATCTATGAAGAAGGTAGACCANTATTACCCCCGGACTTCAGGAGACTTTAGCATAGTTTCTGAGTATGTTTGGTACATTAACTCAGGCGGGATTGATCTCTGTTGCACCAAATATTCCGCAAATTGGGGGAGTAGCTCAGACTTCTATCACAACTCCAGAGCAGCAGGTTCACGTTGGTCAGGTTCCGAGTGTAGTACCGGTACAACCTGTTATTTTGATTCGGCCTGAGATCAGGCCCGAGGCATCAGAAGAAGAACAAAAGAGGCTTGAAAGGTTTAAGAGGTATAGTCCACCTACTTTCAGTGGCACAACTACAGAGGATGCCCAAGAGTTCCTAGAAAATTGTCACCATATTCTCCACACCATGGGTATTGTGGAGGTGAGCGGAGTTGCCTTTACTATATTTCAACTGTCACGCGCAGCGTATCAGTGGTGGCAAATCTATGAAGAAGGTAGACTAGCCGATGCCACACCACCAACTTGGGCTCAATTTTCGGAAATGTTCTTGAAAGAGTTTATTCCCCAGACTCTCCGCGATGCGTGGCACACAAAGTTTGAACGGTTGCATCAGGGGCTCGAATATGATATTAAAATATGCATGGCTTGAGAATTACCAACTGATACTCCATTTCAATAAGTAGTGGAGATTGCAAGGAAGACTGAGGGTGTTTTAGGCGAGGAAAGGGAGTCTAAGGAGGCCAAAAGGTCTCGAAGATCTGGAGG
>AWOL01S0022508.1:0-18036 GCA_000715115.1 Nicotiana otophora
AAATAACAACTCACTCATCCCACAATTTTCATATTTTCATAAAGTGCCATAACTCGTATCCAAAAATTTCCTTACTCGAGTCATTCTCGAACTCCACCTCTGCAAGTCATCATTGATTCCCAAGTAAACCTCATACCAAAACAAAATTTTGACACATAGCCATGAATTAAATTGCCGATAGCAGACTCCCCCACCTGGCTCAAAGCCATAAATCAAAACATTTAATAACTCACAATAACCATACTCTCTTACTGGCATAATGCTGCAGTCAGTTCAATGGAAATTCGTCTCAAGCTCATATGACACCAACCATAAAATACCTCGATTACCCCCTAAGCTCACAATCATTCTCTTGTCACTCAAGTCAAGTTTCTCAGCCAGATTCAATTTCAAATCTCCACACATACGCCTTGCTGGCAGAAAAGAAACTCTCCACTCCCATATAAGGAACATTACCGAACATATAAATCCAAAAGCATAATTTACAACTGAAGCTACCGAGCTTAAGTTGCGGTCTAACTGTGGCCTCAAGTCCTCCAGACTGGCCCATCACCAAAACACAGAATACATATTTCGAACCTCGTTCATGAAATCACAAGCCGGTGATGCACAGCTGATACAGAGCGCTCATGTGCGCATACGAATGCGTAGAAGGAATTCAAATAGTTATATTTCAAGCTGAATAAATTCTGCACGATAAAGAAAGAAAGATGGGAAGTATATATCCTAAATGCCTTGTAGCCTCTCGAAGATAAGTATGGACGTCATCATACCGATCCGCAAGACTCTACTAGACACTTGCTCATGACTTGTAGAACCTATGAACCTAGAGCTCTGATACCACCTTGTCACGACCCAAAATCCAACTGGTCGTGATGGCACCTAACCCATCCCGTTAGGTAAGCCAATTTTCAACTAACCAATTTCACTAATAATTATTAAAGCAATTTAAGTGAATAAAGATCCTGATCTTATACAATCCCCAAGAACTAGTAGTACAAATCATGAGCTTCTAAGAATAGAGTATACAAAGCGGAAATGAAATAAATACATAGTTTGTTTGAATAATACATAAACAGAACTTTTATAAATCTAAGGCTACCCTGAACAAGAGGCAGCTACAACAGGAATGCATGTACATCTTCAAATCCCGCAACCATCACTCACAACAACAACAACAACCAACATCTGCACGCAATGTGCAGAAGTGTAGTATCAATACAACCGACCCCATGTACTAAGTAAGTAACAAACCTAGCCTTAGGTTGAAAGCAGTGACGAGATTCTACCAAGGTCGGGGTCCAAAACCACTAGTCCACAACAGTCCATAACAACATAAAACAAATAATACCAGAAGAAACACAGAGATAAAATGCTCAGCCATATGATGATTTCAAAAATAACAGTTCTTCCTTTCAAATACATCAGTGAAAACCCAAATCGATTGTCGAAGTTGCCAAAAATATGAATAATTTGAGAACATTAATATTTCCAAAATCCTTTCAATAATAAATAAAATATCTCATTTTCTTTCTTAGATAACTAGTGTAAAATAAATGCATCACTATGCCCATCTGTCAGCATGTGTGAGAAATCATGAATAATGTGATACCGTATAACATGAGGAAAACATATCTCTATGCATATATGTCATGTGTGCATGTCAATGCAACGTATCTCAGAGATTGCACTCATGTACTCAAACTCTTAGAGTACTCAATCTCATTGTCTCGCATTCTCTCTCACTGTGCTGAGCACACTCAATCACTCAGCGCTATACAATACCTGCTGCGGCGTGCAGCCCGATCCCTATTTATAGTCGACTGCGGTCACTGGGGTGTGTACAGACTCATGAGGGGCTCCTACAGCCCAAGCGCTATAAGCATGGACAACTCACGTACTGCACGGACAACTCACGTACTATAATATCATATCTGGATCCGCATGGCCAACTCGCATGCTATAATAAGCCAATCTGGCCTGCTGCGGCGTTTATCCCGATCAGATAATAATAAAGTATATAAAGCCAACATGGCCTGCTGCGGGGTGCAGCCCGATCCCACAATCATCTTCACAATCAGGCCCTCAGCCTCACTGAGTCATCAATCTCTTTGGTCTCTTTCTCATGGGCTCACAATGTCATGAAAATAACCCAAAAATATTGATATGATGTATCAATAATTAACAATAGAGACTGAGATATGATGTGTAATGACATGAATATGACTAAGTATAAATTTTCAATTTAAAATAAATAATTCACAACAATATGACCTCTATGGGTCCCAATAATACTGGCACATAGCCTCAACGTGATTTTTATTATGCTTTTTCAGCTCAATTTCTTTAACTCATAAAACTGCATGGAAAATGCCAAGATTATTTAACTATAAAATTCCACAGAAACAATTATGTCACAATTTCTATAGTGCACGCCCACATGTCCGTCACCTAGCATGTGCGTCACCTCCCAACAATTCACCTAATACATATATTCAAGGTCCATACCCTCAACTCCAAGATTAGAAGAGTTACTTACCTCGAACAAGCCAAATCCAATGTCGAGCAAGCTAAACAATGCTCCAAAAATTCCATTCTGCGTGTAACAACTTTCGAACGGCTAGAATCTAGTCACAATTAATTTGATTCAGTCAACCCAAATTATAGGAATTTATTCCATATCAAAATACTAAGTTTTTCACAAAATCCGAAATTACACTCAAACATCGCTTGTGGTACCCGCATCTCGGAACCCAACAAAAGTTACAAAATATTAACGCCCATCCAACCACGAGTCCAACCATACAAATTTCACCAAATTCCAACATCAACTCGGCTCTCAAATCTTCAATTGAAGTCTTTGAAGATTTCTACCATTTTCAACCCAATCTTTACCCATTTGAACTCAAGACTCTTTCCATAAACCTTATTGATACGTATAAATAATACTCTTACACCCAAGAATCATACTCTTAATCATACATTATTACCCAAACTCGAAATTGAAGATTAGGGGTTAGAACCTTACCTCTTTGATGAAGAACTTGAGGGATTTCCCGTTAGATTTCAAGGCTTGGACAAGAATTTGATGAATAATACACTTCATCTTCTTCATCTCTCTAGAACACTCTCATTTCTCTCTAAAATTATCAGATAATTGCCTCAAAGTAAGCCCAAAATCCTATTTATCAAAATGGGGTCGGGTTATGAAAATAGAAAAATTAACCCTCCGAAAGCAGGTCTGCAGTCGCAGAATGGAACGCAGAATGGGTACGTGTGTCGCAAAATGCACCGCAAAATCGATGCCCAGAAATGGGCTTCGCTGGACAGGTTTGCGACCATTTTGCGGTCGCATAACTACTTCTGCGATCGCAAAATCGGTCGCAGAATCGCATTTTTCTAGTCTTTGGTAATTTGATCATAACTTCTTGTAGGAATGTCCAAATGACAAACGGTTTAAAGAGTTAGAAACTAGACTCAAATATATTTTATTTTATAGGTAATACACCATATAATACTTTGTATAATGAGATTTATGTTCATTTGAAGTTGGGTCTTGTGCGAACTCACTTGAAACTTTAGTCTTATGAAATTTCCAACTTCTACATTCGATGCCGAAACTTATCGAATCAAGTCCGATTGACCTCATATTTTGCACACAAGTCATAAATGACATAATGAATCTACTACAATTTCCATAATCATATTCCGACCTCGATATCAAAAAGTTAACCCCCCCGGTCAAACTTCCCAAAAATTCAACTTTCGGCATTTCAAGCCAAATTCTACTACATACCTCTAAATAATATTCCGGACATGCTCCTAAGCCCAAAATTACCATACAGAGCTATTGGAATCATTATAATTAAATTCCGAGGTCATTTACACATAAGTCAATATCCGATCAACTATTTCAACTTAAGCTTCCAACATGAAAATTCATTCTTCCAAGCTAACTCCAAAATACCTTAAAACTAAAACCGACAATTCACACAAGTCATAATACCTCGTAGAAAGTTATTCAAGACTTCAAATAGTTTAAAGTTACGTAAATGCTCAAAACGATCGGTCGGGTCGTTACAGTGACACATTTACTACTTGACGGTAAGACACCTTTTCCCCGTTCCCTCTTTACATATTTGACAATTTTTAGAGCAGTCTCCATGTGTGATTTTTTTTGGCTGGTGTAAGTACTGACTTAGTCTTTGAACATTGTATGAAATGTCAGGTCTGGACATAGTTAAATATATCAGTTTTCCAATAAATCTCTGGTAGGTATTTTGATCAGTGGGAGGATCAGTAGTTGTGCTAGACTGCTAGTTCATGTTCTTCCTAGATGATCATCATATTCTTTGGTGGTCAATTTGATATTGATGTCCATAGGTGAAGATGTTGGTTTATAATCACTTAATCCTAACTCGGAAATAAGCTCCAAAGTGTACTTTCTTTGATGCATCAACATACCTTGAGTTGTTCTTGCAAACTCAATACTTGGGAAGAGCTTCAATTCACCTAGATCCTTCATTTTAAAGGCTTGTACAAGTCTGTCCTTTGTGTCTTGAATCGAAGTTAGAGCATCTCCAGTGATGAGCATATCATCAATATATACTAATACTAGAAGTACACCTTGCTGACTATGTTTCAAGTAGAGACTGTGATCATACTGGCTTTGTTTGAACTGTATTTTCAGCAGTACTTCAAACAGTTTTGCATTCCACTATCTGGGAGCCTGCTTTAATCCATAAAGGGATTTAAGGAGTCTACATATTGATTTATTCTCCCCCTGAGTCCAAAATCCCTGTGGCAATTCCATATATATATACCATCATCATCATCATCATCATCATTAAGATCACCTTGTAGAAATGCATTATGTACATCCATTTGGTAAATGAACCATTTCTTCTGTGCATCAAGAGTTAAGATTGTTCTAGCTGTCTTCATCTTTACAACTGGGGAAAATGTTTCATGATAATATATCCCCTCTTGTTGACTATATCCTTTGGCAACTAGTCGTGCCTTGAATCTTTCAATTTCTCCTGTAGACTTGTATTTTACTTTATAGATCCACTTACACCCTATAGGTGTTTTGCCAGCTGGTAGTGAAGTAATCTCCCATGTATGATTTTTCCGTAAGCTTCAATCTCATCTTTCATAGCATCCACTTATCTTGGATCATTTAAGGCTTTTGAGTAGTTCTTTGGTTTTGTAACAGTTGAAATTTTGGCAATGTAAGCTTGATTATGTGGATTTAGTTTGTCATAGGCTATGTAGCTGGATATGGCACATGGAGTGTCTTTGTGAATGTTAAGTGATACAAAGTCTTTCATCCATATAGGTGGTTGTCTTTCTCTTTCTTATCTTCTTTGATTGACCTGTGATTCTATAGGATTTTGAGGGAGTTGCTCTATTTGATCATCTTGAGTGTGGATTTGTTTGGGATTTTCATGAGGTGCAAGAATTAGTGAGGGAGGTGTATCAACTATATCAGCTTCTGGCTCTACATTTTGCTCAACATTTTGTGTAGTGATTTCCTGTTCTTCAGTTTGATGACTGTTAGGGACAACATTATTTAAGTGTTGTCTAACTTTTGTAGTATGGAGCTCTGTATAAATATATGGTTGATTTTGTGTAGTATCAATGAAAATGAACGGATTTTGTTGTTTGTTTGTGCTGATAAGAAATGGGAAGACAGTCTCTTTGAATATTACATCTCTATTGACAAAGAACTCATTTTTCTCATTATCATATAATATATATCCTTTCTGATTTTCTGCATATCCCATATGCACTGCAACTCTTGTTTTAGACAATATTTTGTCAGTTTATTGCACATGTTTAGCATAACATATGCATCATATGACCCTCAGGTGTTGAATGGATGATTTTCTCAAATGGATACATGTGCTACAATATTGAGCTAGGCATTCTATTTATGATATGAACAGCTGCACAAACATTCCCCATAATCTAATTGGTATGGAGCCTTGGAATATGATGGCTCTAGTGATTTCCAAAATGTGTATATGCTTTCTTTCTGCACCCCTATTATGTTGTGGGGGGTATAAACACATGTTTTTTGATGAATGATTCCAAGTTTGCTGAAAAATTCACTACAGACAGAGTTGACAAGCTCTTAACCATTATCTATTGTGATGACTTTAATAGTTCTATCAAATTGTGTTTTAATAAGCTGAACAAACTATTGGATGAGAACACACACATCAGACTTTAAGGCAAACATATAAAGCCAAGTCATTCTTGAATAATCATCTACTATAGTCAAGAAGTATCTATATCCATCAAAGGTAAGAAACTTGTAGGGTCCCCATACATCCATATGAACTAATTCAAAACAGTTGGTAGTTCTAATACTGTTGGTAGGAAATGGAAGTCTAGTCTGCTTTGCATAGGGACATACTTTGCAGTTAGCTAACCTATCGGCTATAACTTCTTGAGAAACATGTAGGATTTTCTTCATTACAGAAATAGAAGCATGTCCTAGTCGACTATGCCATAGTTGTATATCAGTTTCCTTATTGTTGATTATGCAGTCTAGATCTTGAACTGTTAAAACTGCAATTTTATTGTCTTCATTTGCATCAATCACAAACAGATATAGTCCATCATTTTCTCTACCAACTCTTTTCACCTTCCCACTCAAGAGATCCCGAAAAATACAAAATTCAGGGAAGAAAGCAACCATCCATTTTAGCTCTTTAGTCAGTTTTGACACAGATAAAAGATTATACTTAAACTATGGTAGATGAAATACATTTGTGATAGTATCATTGTTAAATAGTTTATTTGTTCCCGTATGTGTGACTAGAGACACCTCACCATTAGATATAAATACCTTTTTAGGTATTTCAGACCTGATCACAGTATCATTATTTAAATAGCTCAAACTTGACACCATATGGTTGGTTACACCTATGTCAATGATCCATTCCTGAAGGCTCTTGTTAGAAATACAATCATTATGCTTACCTGTTGTATTAGCTGAGTAGGTTGAAGCTGCTTCTTCTTTGTTAATCATTTGAAGGAGTTGATTGTATTGTTCTTTGGGGAACAAAGTAGGAACAATGTTGGCACTATGTCCATTCAAAGAGTATGACTTCTGATGCACATCAAAGTAGTCGACTCTTGGTTTGGCTGGTTGAAAGATGGCTTGTGTAAACTCACCGTAGCCACCACTCTGATTGGTCTGAGAAGTGCAACTATCCATCTACACATTATAAGCAGTTGGTTGCCCAAACTTCCTTTTTTTAAATTTAGGAGGGTATCCTACCACCCTATAGCATGTTTCTTTAGTATCTCCCTTGAGTTTGCACACTTCACATTCTAAATTGCAGTTCTTCTTGAACTTGTAATTCTGATTACCATGACCATTTCTGGTGAACATAGCAACCTCATAGTTTCCTGGCATAACTGCAGGATTAGCACCTAAGAATACAGTCACATTCTTGACTGATTTTTGGCTTTCATCACTTATAACCACAGAGTAGGCTTGGTTTACAGAAGGCATATGGCTCATGACCATGATTTGACCTCTAGCCTGGGCATATGAATCATTAAGCCCCATTAAAAACTTGAACAACTTCAGCTTCTGTAGATGCAATCTAAAATCTTTGGATTTTTCACACTTACAACTAGGGACATGAACTAATGCCTTAAATTATTCCCATAGATCTTTCAATTTTTGAAAAATAACTAGACACAAAAGAAGTTCCTTGAGTTAAAGTAGCAATTCCTTTATGAACATTGAAGGTTCTTGAACCATCAATTTTGTTAAATCGTTCATGTAACTTTTCCCAAAGAGTTTGTGCATTAGTAGCATACATAATGCCTCCTAGAAGTCCTTTTGCTACTGAGCTCATTATCCAAGAAAGGACTATAACATTAACCCTTTTCCATGTGGTTCCCCATAGCTTCAGGAAAATCCTCTTTTTTTTTACAAGAACCATCAACAAGTCCTAGCTTGTTTCTTCCAAACAAAGAACGCCTAATTGATAGAAACCAGATAGAGTAGTTGTCAATACCTGTAAGTTGAATTGTGATAATCTGAATACCACTAACATCTAATGGATAAGGAAATAGAGGATGACTATAGTCGATTCTAGGAGAAGCTTGACTACTTCCTCCACCAAACACATGACGAGCGCAAAACACAATACAAAATTAATGTTCGCTAGCCAAAGATAGTATAGTTTAATGATCGTCTCCACAACGATTGAATTTAAATAATCCTCAAGTAATTTCTATCTTAACTCTATTCAAGATGATCAAAACTTGATTTGTAATGGTTAAACTGCGATTAACTACTAAAGTAAAGCAATTGACAATTGACTTCAATAAACCAGAGATTAGCAAGCGTTATTTATTATCAATGTGAGGAACAAGGGTTTTGACGTGATAGGTGCAAAGTTTTGATTCTGGATATGATACTGTTATATTTCACTCTTGAGGTTCTATCGATTCTCACGAATTCAATAGGTGATTAGCTTATGCTTCCGATTCAGAAACCTCTCTCGATTAAATCTAAATCTTTCAAATAAACTAATGTGAAGTGCAGTGAAACTTAAAGAATCTATTGGTAATAATAGTCTAAGAGAAACTTCTCTCGAATATTTCTCAATCTTAATTTAAGAGGTAGATCACAAAGCTCTTTCAATTACTTTTAAAAAGTATCAAAATAAATTAAGGCATGTGTTGCAACAATATTCAATATTATGCTACTCTTCCGATTAAACAAGATAATGAATAAAATCGCAACTGGAGTTAAAGCTCTTTCAATAAATTCAAACAATTAAGCAGTAATCAAATCCATAAACAAACCACGTCACCAAATCACGTCAAAAACCTAAGGTAAACTACTCCATAATTATGGAGGAAGTCATCACAAAAAGAGTTAAAGAATAAGAAAGCATCAATCTAACGTTACAATCTAAACTCCCATATTGAATTGATGGAAAGATGATGAAGTTTCGTGTCTTGTAGCCTCCAATGTTCTCCCAAAGCTTCCAAGGTCAAAAGTCCCTTCAAAAACGTCTTTTTGGTGTATTTATACCATGTAGGAGTGGTCCCGGACGAAGCTATCATTTTGCAAGCCGAAGTAGGAGAAATACTCTGTAAAAGTTATACAGGCGCACCGCGCCTTGCGCTGCCCCATGCAGGGCATTAGTGGGGAAGTTCAAAGAGCAAGTTCTGACGAGCAGCAGGAAAATTACACTACCGCTGCCACACAGGACGACGTACCATGCGTCACATTACTGGATATTTTCAGAATCCCTAAACATTTCTCAGTTGTTGTTTCCTCTTGCTGCGTCACACGATGCGACGCTCAATGTGTCGCAATAACATCGCATCTACTGTCTTGCTTCTTTCTCGATAGAATTCCACTATAATCTAAGAATAAAGGTGATGTATATTAATAATTATTTCTTTTGGTGGATCATTGTTGAACATCTAAATATTTTCACAATTTAATGTATTGATGGCCTTTCTTTGATGTCAGATTATGAAGTTTGCTTGTCACAACGTTAGGGTAGGTACTATGTGATATGGCAATTCCATGCCTCAAATATTTTTCTTATATTTTTCAAATGCGTACTCGGTCCTTGATCCCTGAATTCGAACTCGGTTTAATTTCTTGGGCTTTTACTCAGACTTCAAAGCTCCAACTTATTTAATTTAGCTCCCAATTATACTCTTAACTCGAAATCATTTTATGCAATACATAAAACACGTAATAAGTGCAAATCACTATCTTTTAAGCTCAAACACAAGTAAAATGCAGTAATTAGAGTGTAAACTATGACTAAAACATGTGATTATAGCCTACCATCAACACCCCACATTTAAACCATTGCTCATCCTCAAGCAATCAAACTGCACTTCACATAGAGACGACCTTCTTATCAGACAACTTCCATAATTCATCATGCCAAGAATATTTAAAACAAACTAAGCACCCTATCACAACATCCTAGCATCAAGACTCGACTCACGAGCACCACACATTTTTCATAACATGTTTACTTACTCTAACACAGAGGTCAAAGACTTACCTTTTCTTCGCAAATCATGTGCCCTCACACAAACAATAGAGAGTAGTTCCACACACGATAAATTTCAAGAACAATTAGAAACTCAAAATAGAAAGAATTCACTCACTATCAGAATTAAGATTCATATGCCACAGAAGACGTGCCATAGGCTTGCCCGTAGTGTAATACTCTACTGATTGAGCTTATTCAGTCAAGGATTAAATATGACTTAATTTGGTTGTAATGTAGGTTGCGCGACGGGTAGGATAGATTTGGATATAGTGACTACACCTCCCTAAGCACTTTAATACATATACATTAATAATTCAAACCCCACACTTATGTTGAATCAAACCCCAACCTCCACAACATTAAGCTCCCCATATCTTTAAGCACAAAAAAGACGAGAACTACCACTAGCAAGGGATCAATTTTTCTCTTTTCTACCATATACACTCTCTCTTTGTTTTCCTTCCAATTCCTTACATGTGGCTCTCAAAATTTTTCAAACAATGCACCTTTCTCCTTTTCAATAGTTCCACTCAAAACCCGACTATACCTCACTTAGCTTTTACAAACTCATAACAAACTCAAGTGCTCACGAGAGGTAAAAGGTTCAAACAGATAGACAATTCAAACAAAGAGGTCAAGTTTGTAGTGTGGTTGCCAAAGAAATAGGATTACATGCTCAAATGGGCTAACTAAGATACACATTCATTAGGTGGGTAAAACACATATCCGGCTCAACAAAGAAATGTATATATCACTTCTTAGACTGAACAAGACTACTATTTCGCTTTGCAAATACACGGATCAAGTTTTAGACATCAACCGACATGCACAGAATATCACAAAACCTAACACACATACTGGCATATAACTCACTTAGGATCGGATCTATCCCAACTCTCTAGTCAAAGCAGTCAAGCAGAGTTACAATAAAATAATTTAAGGTACCTATTCATGAGTCAAGAACTGAGCTTAGGTGTCACAACTAAGGCATTCACTACTCTTAAGGCACAACAACGTCAAGAAAAGTCATCTTCATTTATTATCATAGCACAAGACTTCAAATTTTCTAATAAAAGAAAAACTAACTATATCCGGTTCAAGCAAAACCCTTGAAAAAGAACCGCGACATAAAAAAAAATTAAAGGGGAATATTACATTACCTAGAAAAAAACAAAACATTTTTTTTTTCTTCTTTGATCCCTCAAGAAGACAGTCGAGGAAATCCATCGCCGGGAAAGGTCAAAAAAAAAAAAATCAATCAAAAGAAACAATTACAAACACATATATACATATTTACATTCCCCACCCCACACTTTAAATTGTGGCATGTTCCCGTGATACACAAATAAAAAGCAAGAGGTAAAAGAAACTTTTCTAAATTTTTTCCGCTTTCGAGAATTTATGAACTCTATCCGTAATTCTGAATTCATTTCTCGTTTTTACTCCTTGGGATTCTTTATGTAGCTCATCATGCCAGAGTCGTCTAAGAATATCTGCAAGCCCCACTCTTTTCTTTCTTTCTTGGCCTCATTTTGAGTGGTGAATTGTTCTTGTAGGATCATCCTCAACTTGTTTCTGCATTCTTGTACAAGATCAATCCATACATATTTTTATAAATCCCCAAAAATAAAATCCACATGATCAATGTTAGAATAAGAAAACCAAGAAGAAAGGTCATGTGAATATTCATATGGTATGTCCAAGACTATTTATTTCTCATTCTCTTCTACTAAAGATTGTAAACTTGGGAAGGTGGATGGGGGTTTGAACTCTTCTTTTATTGCTTCACAATCAATCAAAGCCTCATTTCAATAATCTCGGTTGAATCAGATTCCTCTTGCAGAGTGGTCAGTTCTCTCTGTGGATGCTCATCCTCTTAGGTAGGCTCATTCTCACAGGGTATCTCCTCCATTATAATGCACTGAGCTTTCTGAAAGTATATTTACTAGTTTACTCATTTGTGTGTTAGGTTCTTAATGACTTCATCATTTTGTATAAATCTTTCTTCAACACTATTCACGAACTTATACATAAGCTCTTCTAAACTACCATTCTCCCTTTGAGGTGGTTGTTTCACTTTGCTTTCATTCCAGTCATAATAAGGGTATTCGTTCCATCCATAGTTAAAAATTGTGCCCATATGAAACCTCATACATGTACGATCTAGAAATAGAGTGGGACTCTTCAAAAGATGAATCATAAGAAGAATACTTACCTGCTTGACAATCAACCTATAGATGATTTCCACTACATTTAGACCAAATAACAGACTTGTGATAATGTTCAACTGCTAACTCTTCAACCGTTTTCTTAGGTTGGTTGTGCTCCATCTTCAACAGCAGCAATTAGAGTTTAATACTAGGAATAATTCTTTAATTTTTTTTTTCTAGCACTTGTCATGTACTACAAAAGAAATCTCGAAGACAAGTTAGCTAAAAAAAAAGTTAATTCCTAAATTAGCACCCAAAAATTATTTTGAACACTATTGATTGCCAATCCCCGACAACTACACCAAAATTTGACGAGCACAAAACACAACACAAAATTAATGTTCGCTAGCTAAAGATAGTATAGTTTAATGATCGTCTCCACAACGATTGGATTTAAACAATTCTCAAGTAATTTCTAGCTTAACGCTATTCAAGATGATCAAAACTTGATTTGTAATGGTTAAACTGCGATTAACTACTAAAGTAAAGCAATTTACAATTGACTTCAACAAATCAGAGATTAGCAAGCGCTATTTCTTATCAATGTGAGGAACAAGGGTTTTGACGTGATAGGTGCAAGGTTTTGATTCTGGATATGATACCGTTATATTTCACTCTTGGGGTTCTATCGATTCTCACGAATTCAATAGGTGATTAGCTTATGCTTCCGATTCAGAAACCTCTCTCGATTAAATCTAAATCTTTCAAATAAACTAATGTGAAGTGCGGTGAAACTTGAAAGAATCTATTGGTAAGAATGGTCTAAGAGAAACTTCTCTCGAATATTTCTCAATCTTAATTTAAGAGGTAGATCACAAAGCTCTTTCGATTACTTTAAAAAAGTACCAAAATAAATTAAGGCATGCGTTGCAAGAATATTCAATATTATGCTACTCTTCCGATTAAGAAAGATAATGAATAAAATCACAACTAGAGTTAAAGCTCTTCCAATGAATTCAAACAAGTAAGCAGTAATCAAATCCATAAACAATAACCAAGTCACCAAATCACATCAAAACCTAAGGCAAACTACTCCATAATTATGGAGGAAGTCATCACAAAAAGAGTTAAAGAATAAGAAAGCATCAATCTAACGTTACAATCTAAACTCCCATATTGAATTGATGGAAAGATGATGAAATTCCGTGTCTTGTAGCCTCCAATGCTCTCCCAAAGCCTCCAAGGTCAAAAGTCCCTTAAAACGCCTTTTTGGTGTATTTATACCATGTAAGAGTGGGCCCGGACGAAACTATCCTTTCCAAGCCAAAGTAGGAGAAATACTCTGTAAAAATTACACAGGCGCACCGCGCCTTGCGCTGCCTCATGCGGGGCAGTAGTGGGGAAGTTCAAAGAGCAATTTCTGACGGGCAGCAGAAAAGTTACACTGTCGCGCCGCACTGGGCGACGCACCATGCGTCACTTTAATGGATATTTTCAGAATCCTTGAAAGTTTCTCAGGTGCCGTTTCCTCTTGCTGCATCGCACGATGCGACGCGCAACGCATCGCAATATCATTGCATCTACTGTCTTGCTTCTGTCTCGCTAGAATTCCTCTCTAAACTAAGAATAAGGTGAGATATATTAATTATCATTTCTTTTGGTGGACCATTGTTGAACATCCAAATATTTTCACAATTTAACGTATTGGTAGCTTTTCTTTGATGTCAGATTATGAAGTCTGCTTGTCACAACATTAGGGCAGACACTATGTGATATTGTAATTCCATGCCTCAAATATTTTTCTTCTATTTTTTACATGCGTACTCGGTCCTTGGTCTCTGAATTCGAACTCGGTTTAATTTCTTGGGCTTTTACTCAGATTTCAAAGCTCCAACTTATTTAATTTAGCTTCCAGTTATACTCTTAACTCAAAATCATTTCCTAAAAGGCATAAAACACGTAATAAGTGTAAATTACTATATTTTAAGCTCAAATACAAGTAAAATACAGTAATTAGAGTGTAAACTATGACTAAAACACGTGATTCTAGCCTACCATTAACATAACAACATTTATAGTGCCTTCTTGGTCTCCATTGATACTCATCCTTGTTTCTTTGATTTGAACAAACTTTCTTTTCGAGAAATTTTGGGCGGAATTGAATCAATCTTCAAGCTTTATGGCTTGACCGCTATGATACCATGAACTGGTTTAGGTTCACAATGTGAACTTTAGAAAAACAGAGATACAAAAAGAAGGCCGAGATAGAATGTAGGGATGAAGAAGAAAAGAAGAGAGAATTAGATGATCTTGAGAGAAGAGATAGTGTGTATTATTCTCATACTTACAAAATGTGGTGATCATCAACATATATACACGAGCAATTACCCTGTAGAGTAATCTTTCTCTAATTGACTTAGGGTAGGTAAATAACTAATTTCCTAATTTCTGTTACAAGTTCTTTTATGTATAATTCAGTCCCTAACTTCCATATAGTGCAGCTTAAGTCTTCAACACTTCTAGACATACTTATAAAAAGAATATATTTCATTCAGTTTTGGTATTTCATTTCCAAATCAAGGGATAAATTATAATATCATTTCTCAAAATAAGGAGTAACATGAGAAAATGTCCAAATGTACTCTTAACATGTATTGTATTTACCTTTGTCTTATATGAGCTCGTACCATTATCTTTCGTCTCAAACATACCCCTCCCATTGTTTGGTACGGTGAAAGCCATAGAGGGGTACATTCGGACCTATTTTAATTGTTCAGTCATATAATTGGACTTTTTCAATTGTTTAACGACAATTTCAAATAATTATAGAATATATCTACACTAATTTAATAGTTAGAGATAAATTTAGTCTTTTGTTTATCTATATGGCTCCACAACACCAAGTGTAAGAGTAAAGATGGACAAATGATACATATACATATATATATATAGATGAAATTAACTCTGCCAAGCTCTCATGGATAAAACGGTAAATGGAAGGCAAATATAAGACAAATCAAATACTTTTTCAATGGCTTTATGTCGATCCTTCGTCTGTAATCTTCCACTTTCTCGTCTTCCACTGCAGCTCAATACCTCAATTCCTTTCCCATACTGCCCTCCAAAATCCCATCAAATTACCACTTTGCCACTCCTTCGCTTTAGACGCAAAACAGCTTCTTTTGCTTCGGTACCATTACAGCCACAATCATCAATGGAGAACCCACCTGAAGGTTACAGAAGAAACGTGGGCATTTGTCTAATGAACCCTTCTAATAGAAAGGTCTTTCTTTTCTGTTTACATTTATTTTATAGAGTAATCGATATATGTTTTTTTATTTGTTTTCTCTTTGATTTAACTATTTTTATTTTTTTTTATTTTATGTTTTAATCTAAACGTTGCAGATTTTTGCTGCTTCGAGGCTAGATATACCTAGTGCTTGGCAAATGCCGCAGGTATATTGTGTAGTTCTCATTTGGGTTTGCTTCATTTTTTCGTTTTAATTGTTATACTCCCTCCGTTCCAATTTATGTGACTTAGTTTGTCTCGCCACACAATTTAAAAAAAAAAAAATTTTTTAAAACTTGTAGTCTTAAAAGCTTTAAGGCAGAAGCTTTGTCGAGTCATAACATTTGGACAACTATAAAAGTTTCTCGTGGAATGAGTAGAATAAAAAGTTTAAATTTAAATTGTTTCCAAATATAAAAATGTGTTATTCTTTTTGAAGTAAACTAATAATGAAAATGTATCATATAAACTAAAAAGTATTATGGAATAAAAGCAATTTAGTAAAATATGAACAAGAAATAGAGATAGAGAGAAGAAAGAGATTTTCTTCTTTCAATTGTGTGTATTTTTTTATCTGTTACAAGGCCTTTATATAAGCATGAAAAGTGAAGAAAAATATGTCATTGAATATGTCATTAAGCATTTGAGATGAAGATAATGGAGGAAGAGTAGACATCCACCATAATTTGATTTTTCTTATAACACTCCCCCTTGGATGTTTATAGATAATGTGCCTCGTTAAAACCTTATTAGGAAAAATCCTCTAAAAAAAATTTTAGTGAAGGAAAAAGAGTACACATGTTTATAAATACGCCTTTTGGTTGTCTCGTTAAAAACCTTCAAGGAAAACCCAGTGGGACAAAATCTTGTAAGGAAAATAGAGTACAACACGTATTAACTCCCCCTGATGAAAGCATCAATTCACATCTTTGAACCTCGCATCCCAATCTTGTACACTAGTTTCTTGAAGGTTGACGTCGATAGAGATTTGGCGAACAAATCAGCCATATTATCACTTGAACTAATCTGTTGCACATTGATATCACCATTCTTTTGAAGATCATGTGTGACAAATAACTTTGGTGAAATGTGCTTTGTCCTATCTCCTTTTTTGAATCCTCCCTTCGTTTGGGCTATGCATGTTGCATTGTCTTCATACAAAATTGTGGGTAGTTTGTCACACTTCAAACCACATTTGTCTATAATAAAATGTATTATAGACCTCAACCATACACATTCTCGACTTGCTTCATGAATAGCAATTATCTTAGCATGATTAGATGAAGTAGCCACGATTGATTACTTAGTCGATCGCCAAGATATGGCAGTGCCTCCACATGTAAACACATAGCCTGTTTGAGATCGAGCCTTGTGTGTGTCAGATAAATACCCGGCATCGGCATAACCAACAAGATCCTCATCTTGTTGCATTATTTCAACAGCGACATTATAAGCAAAAATGTTATCAATAACAATATTATTTCGGTTCCATCTTTTTCCCTTTGAGACATAACTATTGAGATCTCTCCATTCTCATCATTTTCAGGTACCTGAACCTCCCTCGAGGTCTTATCATTTGTTATGTCTCTGTGCTCTTCTTGGGCCACTACCTCCGTATTATGATCACTTTGATCATTTGCTCCATCTCTTTTTCGAGGATTTTTATCCTTAGAATCGATTGGTCTACCACGTTTTAAGCGTGGTTTAAACTCATTTTCTTTAGTTGATTGTCCTACCGGGATATCAACTCGAATTGGAGCATTAGCAGCTGGAATATGTGACTTAGTCACCCTTGGTAGGTTAGTGAATGCATCTGGCAGTTAATTTGCAAATGAATTATCTTTTAAACCTCTTGTTCACATTGATTTGTTCGAGGATCTAAATGAGATAGTGATAATACATTCCAATCCTATGTTGCTCGGACTCTCCAAAAGTGCTGTCGCACCCGTGTCGGATCCTCCAAAAATGCATTAAATTTGGAGGATCCGACACGCACCCAACATCATTTTTGTAGAGTCCAAGTAACATAGTTCCAATCTATCTCTTTTCTCAGTTGCTTATTTTCTCCCTCTAATGTAAGGTATACTGATTCATCAAAATGACAATCAGAAAATCTTGCCGTAAATAAATCTCTAGATATTTCATAATAGAAGGAGATTCATACCCAACATATATCCCCAACCTTCTTTGGGGGCTCATCTTTGTGCGTTGTGGTGGAGCAATTGGAACATATACCGCACAACCAAAGATTCTAAGATAGGAAATATTTGGCTCCTGACCAAAAGCCAATTGCAATGGGGTGACTTTATGATAACTTGTGGGCCTTATCCGCACAAGTGTTGCTGCATGCAAAATAGCGTGACCCCATACTGAAATGGGGAGTTTTGTTCTCATAAGCATTGGTCTAGCAATTAATTGGAGGCGTTTGATCAATGATTCCGCTAGACCATTTTGTGTATGAACATGAGCATCCGGATGCTCATGTTCATACACAAAATGGTCTAGCGGAATCATTGATCAAACGCCTCCAATTAAT
>AWOL01S0022509.1:0-80505 GCA_000715115.1 Nicotiana otophora
ATTAATTGGAGGCGTTTGATCAATGATTCCGCTAGACCATTTTGTGTATGAACATGAGCATCCGGATGCTCAATTGTTATCCCAGTTGATATACAATAATCAGTAAAGGCCTGAGATGTAAACTAATCAGCATTATCAAGACGAATTGTCTTAATTGTATAATATGGAAATTGTGCTCTTAGTTTTATTATTTGAGCCAACAATCTCGCAAATGCCATATTGCGAGTTGCTGATAAGCACACATGTGACCATCTTGTAGAAGCATCTATCAAAACCATATAATATCTGAATGGTCACATGAAGGGTGAATGGGCCTACATATATCACCCTGTATACGTTCCAGAAATGTAGGGGATTCCATCCTAACTTTAATAATTGATGGTTTAATAATTAATTTGCCTTGAGAACATGCAACACAAGAGAATTCCTTAAATTGAAGAATCTTTTGGTTATTCATTGAATGTCCATGTGAATTCTCAATTATTTTACGCATCATAGTAGAACCAGGATGACCCAACCGGTCATGCCAAATAATAAAATTATCTTGATTAGTAAACTTCTCATTTACTAGGGCATGTGTTTCAATCCTGCTAATACTTGTGTAATATAAGCCGGAGGAAAGAGCGGGTTTCATTTCAAGCACATATTTCTTGCCCGACTTTATTGTAGTAGTATAAAGATATCAATCTTTTCATTATTTGTAGTCTCAATGTGATATCCATTTTGGCGAATATCTTTGAAACTTAGTAAGTTTCTTTGAGACTTACTACAATATAATGCTTCATTAATAGCCAAATTTGTTCCTCCGGGTAGTAATAAATTTGCTCTTCCTGAACATTCAATTAATTTTGTACTGCCAGATATTGTATTAACATTGGCTTCTTTCATCACCAAATAAGAGAAATATCTCGTATCTCTTAAAATAGTACTCCTTCCGTTTCAATTTATGTGAACCCATTTGACTGGACACGGAGTTTAAGAAAAGAGAGAAGACTTTTGAACTTGTGGTGTAAAATGAGACACATATATTTTGTGTGGCTATAAATTATTGCATAAAGGTAAATTGTTTCCAAATAGGGAAATGGGTCATTCTTTTTGGCACAGACTAAAAAGGAAATGGGTTCATATAAATTGAAACAGAGTGAGTATGTGTTGTAGCACTATCCAAAAGACATATATCATCTTTATTGATTTTGGATCTAACTGAAGACCGGAGAATTTCCATATTTTTCATAAATAAACAAAAAGTATATTATAAGAAATACGAAAGACTATAAATAAAAGAAACATTAGAAATTACACGAGGAATGTAGAAACTAGCATATATGATGCTTTAGGAATGTACACTAAGAAGAACAAACTACATAAATAAAGACATAATATAAAATAACAACTTTTCTTAAAGTTTTATTCCCCCAGTAAGATAATCACTTCTTCAGTCAATATCCTCAAAGAAGTCTCCAACTTCTAAATGAGTAATATTTGTAAGGCCTACAAAATCATCATCTTTATATGTAAGATTTGCCTCAGCATCATGATATTTGTTTGAGGGACCTGCTTTATCATCATTATTTTGAAAAGTCAAGTGTGCCTCCACATTGTTATCTTTTCTTTTATTGGATGCTTGATAAAGTTTGACAAAATGGTCAGGTGTATGACAAACACGTGCCCAATGACCTTTCATACCACACCTGTAGCAAATATTAACTCTGCCTTTTAAAGGATTATTTTGAAGATCCTTATTGTTCTCTTGTTTATTTCCACCATGATGACGATAATTATTTCGTCCCTTTCCATGTCCACGACCACGACAATGATTTTGTCTTCTTTCAGACTTTTGAGTAGCTGCTACCATATTCACTTCGGAAAATGATGCAGATCCAGTGGGACGTGCTTCATGATTTTTCATTAAAAGGGTATTATGTTGCTCAGCCACCAGGAGGCATGAGATTAATTTAGAATATTTATTTAAACCCTTTTCACGGTATTGTTGCCGTAATACCATATTTGAGGCATGAAAAGTAGAAAGAGTTTTTCAGTAAATCCTTATCATTCACAATTTCCCCACATAATTTAAGTTGGGAAGTTATCCTGAATACAACAGAATTATATTCACTTACAGTTTTAAAATCTTGTAACCGTAAGTGAATCCATTTATATCGAGCTCTTGGTAATATCGTTGCCTTAAGATGGTCATATCGTTCCTTCAAACTGCTCCATAATTCAAACGGATCTTTTAGGGTTAAGTATTCGGTCTTTAACCCTTCATTGAGATGATGACGAAGGAAAATCATAGCCTTTGCTTTATCTTGGCCTGATGTTTCATTCCCTTGTATAATATTATTTTCAAGAGCTTTTGCAGCAAGGTGAATTTCAGCATCAAGGACCCATGATAAATAATTCTTTCCGGAGATGTCAAGTGCTACAAATTCAAGCTTTGATAAATTCGACATAATGAAAACTATTCTATCATGGCACTTGACAAATAGTTCTTTAACATCGGGCGAAAGACGACCCTTTCCGATGTTATGTTTGACAACTTTATTTCACCCTTGGCCTTATATGAGGCAAAAGTGGGTTTTGCTATTTTTGATGTTTATGTCTGTATTTGTTCTGTAGTTGGATCAGCCGTTTTCCTTAGTATGTCGAGGGACGCAAGGATGGGACCGGGCTAAAGGACTCTCTATCGTCCCCATTGTCCTAACAACCGAAACTCCCCTAGCTGCATTAGTGGTCTTAGCACTTTCCCTCTTTTTTCGGACGAGTCAAGCAAGTCCAGGAAGAGTGAATCGTCGAATAGGGGGAAGTAATATCACGGCAAAAGCCTTTTGGGTCCAACCACTACATAAGCCACTAGTGGCTGAGAGAAAGCGAGCAACACCTTGTATAGGTTGGGCGGAGCTTAAAGAAGCAAGCCCCTATCAGAGAAAGCCATTGCCAGAAGTCGTTTTGATATAAGATTTTATCTTTTCATTTGTCAAGTGCCCTGATAGAATAGTTTTCATTATGTCGAATTTATCAAAGCTTGAATTTGTAGCACTTGACATCTCCGGAAAGAATTATTTATCATGGGTCCTTGATGCTGAAATTCACCTTGCTGCAAAAGCTCTTGAAAATAATATTATACATGGGAATGAAACATCAGGCCAAGATAAAGCAAAGGCTATGATTTTCCTTCGTCATCATCTCAATGAAGGGTTAAAGACCAAATACTTAACCCTAAAAGATCCGTTTGAATTATGGAGCAGTTTGAAAGAACGATATGACCATCTTAAGGCAACGATATTACCAAGAGCTCGATATGAATGGATTCACTTACGGTTACAAGATTTTAAAACTGTAAGTGAATATAATTCTGTTGTATTCAGGATAACTTCCCAACTTAAATTATGTGGGAAAATTGTGAATGATAAGGATTTACTGAAAAAAACTCTTTCTACTTTTCATGCCTCAAATATGGTATTGCGGCAACAATACCGCGAAAAGGGTTTAAAGAAATATTCTGAATTAATCTCATGACTCCTGGTGGCTGAGCAACATAATACCCTTTTAATGAAAAATCATGAAGCACGTCCCACTGGATCTGCACCATTTTCCGAAGTGAATATGGTAGCAGCTACTCAAAAGTCTGAAAGAAGACAAAATCATTATCGTGGACATGGAAAGGGACGAAATAATTATCGTCATCATGGTGGAAATAAACAAGAGAACAATAAGGATCCTCAAAATAATCCTTTAAAAGGCAGAGTTAATATTTGCCACAGGTGTGGTATGAAAGGTCATTGGGCGTTTGTCGTACACCTGACCATTTTGTCAAACTTTATCGAGCATCCAATAAAAGAAAAAATAACAATGTGGAGGCACATTTGACTTTTCAAAATAATGATGATAAAGCAGGTCCCTCAAACAAATATCATGATGCTGAGGCAAATCTTGCATATAAAGATGATGATTTTGGAGGCCTTACAAATATTACTCATTTAAAAGCTGGAGATTTCTTTGAGGATATTGACTGAAGAAGTGATTATCTTACTAAGGAATAAAGATTTAAGAAAAGTTGTTATTTTATATTATGTCTTTATTTATGTAGTTTGTTCTTCTTAGTGTACTTTCCTAAAGCATCATATATGCTAGTTTCTACATTCCTCATATAATTTCTAATGTTTCTTTTATTTATAGTCTTTCGTATTTCTTATGATGTACTTTTTGTTTATTTATGAAAATTCCCCAGTCTTCAGTTAGATCCAAGATCAATAAAGATGATATATGTCTTTTGGATAGTGCTACAACACATACTATTTTAAGAGATACGAGATATTTCTCTTATTTCGTGATAAAAGAAGCCAATGTTAATACAATATCTGATAGTACAAAATTAATTGAAGGCTCAGGAAGAGCAAATTTATTACTAGCCGGAGGAACAAATTTGGCTATTAATGAAGCATTATATTGTAGTAAGCCTCAAAGAAACTTACTAAGTTTCAAAAATATTCGCCAAAATGGATATCACATTGAGACTACAAATAATGAAAAGATTGAATATCTTTATACTACTACAATAAAGTCAGGTAAGAAATATGTGCTTGAAATGTTACCCGCTCTTTCCTCCGGCTTATATTACACAAGTATTAGCAGGATTGAAACACATGCCCTAGTAAATGAGAAGTTTACTAATCAAGATAATTTTATTATTTGGCATGACCGGTTGGGTCATCCCGGTTCTACTATGATGCGTAAAATAACTGAGAATTCACATGGACATTCAATGAAGAACCAAAAGATTCTTTAATTTAAGGAATTCTCTTGTGTTGCATGCTCTCAAGGCAAATTAATTATTAGACCATCAATTATTAAAGTTGGGATGGAATCTCCTACATTTCTGGAACGTATACAGGGTGATATATGTGGGCCCATTCACCCTCAATGTGGACCATTAAGATATTATATGGTTTTGGTAGATGCATCTACAAGATGGTCCACATGTGTGCTTATCATCAACTCGCAATATGGCATTTGCGAGATTGTTGGCTCAAATAATAAAACTAAGAGCACAATTTTCATATTATACAATTAAGACAATTCGTCTTGATAATCTTGATGAGTTTACATCTCATGCCTTTACTGATTATTGTATATCAACTGGGATAATAATTGAGCGTCTGGTTGCTCATGTTCATACACAAAATGGTCTAGCGGAATCATTGATCAAACGCCTCCAATTAATTGCTAGACCAATGCTTATGAGAACAAAACTCCCCATTTCAGTATGGGATCATGCTATTTTGCATGCAGCAACACTTGTGCGGATAAGGCCCACAAGTTATCATAAAGTCTCCCTATTACAATTGGCTTTTGGTCAGAAGCCAAATATTTCCAATCTTAGAATCTTTGGTTGTGCGGTATATGTTCCAATTGCTCCATCACAACGCACAAAGATGAGTCCCCAAAGAAGGTTGGGGATATATGTTGGGTATGAATCTCCTTCTATTATGAAATATCTGGAGATTTATTTACGGCAAAAGTCATTTTGATGAATCAATATACCTTACATTAGAGGGAGAAAATAAGTAACTGAGAAAAGAGATAGATTAGAATGTATTATCACTATCTCATTTAGATCCTCGAACAAATCAACTGCCAGATGCATTAACTGACCTACCAAGGGTGACTAAGTCATATATTCCAGCTGCTAATGTTCCAATTCAAGTTGATATCCCGGTAGGACAATCAATTAAAGTAAATGAGTTTAAACCACGCTTGAAACTTGGTAGACCAATCGGTTCTAAGGATAAAAATCCTCGAAAAAGAAAAGGAGCAAATGATCAAAGTGATCATAATACAGAGGTAGTGGCCGAAGAAGAGCACAAAGACATAACAAATTATAAGCACTCAAGGGAGGTTCAAGTACCTGAAAATGAAGAGATCTCAATAGTTATATCTCAACGGGAAAAAAATAGAACCGAAATAATATTGTTATTGATAATGTTTTTGCTTATAATGTCGCTGTTGAAATAATGCAACAAGATGTGGATCTTGAACCAAAATTTGTCGATGAATGTAGACAGAGAAATGATTGGCCAAAATGGAAAGACGCTATCCAGGCAGAATTAACTTCACTTGTGAAACGTGAAGTTTTTGGGTCTGTAGTCCAAACACCTAATGGTGTTAAGTCTGTTGGCTATAAATGGGTCTTTGTACGTAAAAGGAATGAGAAAAAATAAGGTACAAAGCTATAAGGCACGCCTTGTTGCACAAGGATTTTCACAAAGGTCTGGTATCGATTATGAAGAGACGTATTCTCCTGTTATGTCTCATTAGTTTTGCTGTCCATGAAAAGCTTGACATGCATTTAATGGATGTGGTTACAGCCTACCTTTACGGCTCACTTGATAATGAGATATACATGAAAATTCTCGAGGGATTTAAAATGCCCGACGCACATAATTCAAAGTCCCGGGAAATGTTTTCAATCAAATTGCAAAGATCTTTGTATGGTCTAAAGCAAAATATGGTATAATCGCCTTAATGAGTATGTTTTTACAAAGAAAACAACATCAGAGTTTGTTGTACTTGCTGTATATGTTGATGACATAAACCTTATTGGAACTCCTACAGAACTCCAAAAGACAATTGATTATTTAAAAAAAGAATTTCGAGACGAAAGATCTCGGAAAGACAAAATTATGTCTTGGTTTGCAATTTGAACATTTGGCAAACAGGACTTTTGTTCATCAATCTGCCTACATAGAAAAGGTATTGAAATAGTTTTACATGGATGGAGCACATCCATTAAGTACTCCGATGATTGTTCGATCACTTGATGTGAATAAGAACCCGTTCCGACCTCAAGAAAGGAATGAAGAGATTCTTGGTCCTGAAGTACCATATCTTAGTGCAATTGATGCACTAATGTATCTTGCTAACACTACAAGGCCTGACATAACTTTTTCAGTTAATGTCTTAGCAAGATATAGCTCTACTCCTACAAGGAGACATTGGAATGGAATCAACACATATTGCGGTATCTAAAAGGAACTACCGATATGAGATTATTTTATGGCAATGATTGCAGTCCCGATCTTGTTGGTTATGCCGATGCTGGGTATTTATCTGACCCACACAAGGATCGATCTCAAACAGGCCATGTGTTTACATGTGGAGGCACTGCCATATCTTGGCGATCGACTAAGCAATCAATCGTGGTTACTTCATCTAATCATGTTGAGATAATTGCTATTCATGAAGCAAGTCGAGAATGTGTATGGTTGAGGTCTATAATACTTCTTATTAGAGACAAATGTGGTTTGAAGTGTGACAAACTATCCAAAATTTTGTATGAAGACAATGCAGCATGCATAGCCCAAATAAAGGGAGGATTCATAAAAGGAGATAGGACAAAGCACATTTCACCAAAGTTATTTTTCACACATGATCTTCAAAAAAATGGTGATATCAATGTGCAACAGATTCGTTCAAGTGATAATATGGCTGATTTGTTCACCAAATCTCTACCGACGTCAACCTTCAAGAAACTAGTGTACAAGATTGGGATGCGAAGGCTCAAGGATGTGAATTGATGCTCTCATCAGGGGAAGTTAATACGCGTTGTACTCTTTTTCCCTTACAAGGTTTTGTCCCACTGGGTTTTCCTTGAAGTTTTTAACGAGGCAACCAAAAAGCGTATTTATAAACATGTGTACTCTTTTTCCTTCACTAGGATTTTTTTCAGAGGATTTTTCCTAATAAGGTTTTAACGAGACACATTATCTATGGACATCCAAGGGGGAGTGTTATAAGAAAAATCAAATTATGATGGATGTCTACTGTTCCTCCATGATCTTATCTCAAAATGCTTAATGACATATTTTTCTTCAATTTTCATGCCTATATAAAGGCTTGTAATAGATAGGAAAATACACACAATTGAAGAAGAAAATCTCTTTTCTCTCTATCGAAATGTGTTATTCTTTTTGAAGCAGACTAATAATGAAAATGTATCATATAATTTGACAAGGAGTTAGTATCATATTCTTTTTCTTTTGAGGGTGGATGGGCGGTGGGGGCTGGCAAGATTAGACATTTATAGTACTAAAATTTAGGGTAATGCATCAAACTTATTTTCATGATGAAATGATTTTAAGTATTCATCTAACTGGCTAGGAACATGTTTCTATGAGTGACATTTTATTAGCTTAAGTGGATTTGGGTATCTGGGAGGGAAAAAAAATGAATTTCAAGTATCCTCGCAAAACCTTTGCTATTGCTTAACTGTTAAGCAGAGACGTAGCCAGGATTTAAAGTTTATGAGTTCTGAATTTACTATCGAACCCATAGCTCGGTAGTTAGTGGGTTCGCTATTAAGTATTTATATATATTAATAGATTTTCTAGAACAAATACAAGGTCTAAGCAAAAATTTACTGGATTCGTCCGAACCCGTAGATAACACCCTCCCTCCGCCCCTGCTGTTAAGTGTTAGTACTTATATCAGACTTCCTACCATAATCTAATATCTGGTTTCTGGCATATGGATGGGAAGCATTTCTTGAGTGGAAGTATTAATAGGTATCCCCAAAGTCCAAGTAGAGCCAAGAATCGTTCTTTCTCTTCCCTTATTGATTAGGTTACAGTGTTCAATACAACAGTGAGCTACAATAGTTTTGACTATAAATACTGACTACGCTCTTGTTGTCTCGTAATTATTTTACCTAAAGTTTGGATATCATAATGATCTATGCGGATAATGAAATTGATAAGGCCTGTTGTGAGTTTGATAGGTTATATCTCCCATATGGTTCCAGCTTGTGGCTAAAATATTCCAGTAAACATGAATCCTATACACTTGGCAATAGAAGTGCAAATGGGATCTAAAATTTCTAGTATGATATGTGTATATATATATATATATATATATGTATCCGTAAAATAACAAAATTACCGGCTAAGAAATGGTTGTTTAGAAAATTTTGTTGAGTTCCACAACTAAAAGTCATGTTTGGCCAAATGCTACTTGTTTGCAGTTTTTTGCGTTTTCACATTCTAAATGTGATTGTAGTTTCGCACACATGTTCCCAAATGGATCATGATAGAATATAGTGTGGTCACTTGAATCAAAATAAATCCGTTGAGGCACAAGAGAAGATATCATATTAATCGGGCTTGATGACTTTGTCACAAATGGCCTTTTGTTAGGTCCCTTTTCTTCATTCGAATGAAGTCTGTTCAAAATGAAGTGATCTTAAACTACCCAATTATAGTTTCAGAATTATTAACAATTCAGCTATAAAGACTAGAGAAGATTATTAACCTTCTTTCTAATCAAAAACTACAAATTTGTATTGCAATGTCCAATTCTGTAATGAAATGCCATTGACGTGTATTCAGAATATGGTTTTGTTCCGTATGAGTGTGAAATGTATGTCTGTGCTCGTAATATCTCAACATCCAATTATCTGGAGCCTTTCAAATTTGCATTCCTACAAAACTTCGTATGTATTTTCCTTTCTCTTTTGACAATATTTGCAAATTCTTTTAAGATGTTAGTCTTTTAGGATTTCAAAACTTTGTGTTTCCTTTACTGCAAAATAATTAGAATGAAAGAAATCTTCAAAAATTAGGAAATCATGTGTTTTTGTCGAAATCTTGGTCTTTTGTAATAAATAGGAAAAATGACACATATATGGTTGTTTGAATCAGGGTGGAGTTGATGAAAGTGAAGATCCAAGAAATGCTGCCATTAGGGAATTAAGAGAGGAAACTGGGGTTACTTCAGCAGAAATCGTTGCTGAGGTATGAAAAGTAGATTCTACTCTCATCTCTTAATGTTTCTTTTATGTTTTATTTCACTGGTCTTTTTCCTTAACTGGATGCAATCTCCTATCTTGAGTATTGTTACGCTGGTTAATGACGTTCTAAATCCTATGTAGGCTCCACACTGGTTAACGTATGATTTCCCACCAGACGTTAGGGAAAAGCTAAGGCATCAATGGGGATCTGACTGGAAAGGTCAAGCACAGAAGTGGTAGGTACATCTAAATCAGCAACTTTATACATAAAAATATACTCTTACTTTAGCAATAACCATACCTATTATTGTTTGTCCTAAACAAATCGCTCCTGTTTGTTAACCTATAGCTAGGGTCATGTACCGGCTCAGTAGTCATCTAAACCTTGTTTAAATTAAAATTTGACTGCCTATTACGTTCCAGGTGGAGCTGCTGTTTATATCTATATGCTATTTTCCTGTGCATAGACTAAATTTGATTTTTTCCATGGAATTTGCTTATTCAAGCCAAGAATAGACTATGTTAGTTCCTGATCGTCAAGAGCCAGCCTCGAAGTTGTAATTATGTGCCTTTCTCCCTTTCCTTTATAGCGTTTTCCTCTCCAGTTCTATCCTTTCTCCTTTGCAGTGAGGCTCTTCCACTGAACTTCCAAAGCTTTGAGAATTGAATTTTTCTTAAGAAATACAGCAAAACAGCTCAAGAATTGCGGGCACTTCTAAAACCCCTGGATTATCAAAGCTTGGCCTATGCATGCAGGTGTACACCTTAAGATTCAGTTGAACAGAAGCTCCAACTCTTTCTTTTTAAATAATAATGAAGGTCTTCAGACCAGCTTGTGCGCATTTCGACTAGCTCACTGCATACCTGCTACCTCCACTGGCACAGGTCCCGGGTAACCTTATCCACTAAGGCTTAAGAAAAAAGCAGAGGCTCCAACTTAACATTCTCTATATTTCCAGAGTCAGATCTTAATGGAGTTCACTTTTTCTGTTTGGCCAGATACTGACAGTTATTAGCAAGACCCAAAAATTTAAAAAATCTAAAGTCTTATTGCAGAATATATATGAGACATGGATCAAACTATAAAGTGGCAGTGGGTATGCATGCTGTCATTTAAGGGTGTGTATACATGTTACACATCTGTTGTCTAGATGTTAGTGAGTGCCATTCTGCTTAGACCAGTTTAGGTTATCATAAATCTCTATTTCTCGTGTTCCTTGATAAACAATCGTATAGATCTCAGTTGTTTCCTGATTATTAATGGCACTGAAATACAATATGGAAAATTCTAGGTTCCTATTTAAGTTCACTGGAAAGGATGAAGAAATCAACCTTCTGGGCGATGGGACAGAGAAGGCTGAGTTTGGAGAATGGTCATGGATGTCACCGGAGCAAGTTGTTGAATTTGTAAGTGGACCTTTTGACCATTGAAGTTTCTCCTAAAACAAATTAAGGCTCTAACTCCTACTATTTTGACTTTTATCCAAAATCTTCTCTACAGGCAGTGGATTTCAAGAAGCCTGTTTACAAGGAAGTTTTATCTGTTTTTTCTCAATATTTCCTGTAGGGAAACTGACCATTTCTGAAGGGTGAAGTTCAAGAGGTCTGTTTATCTAAAACCCATTAGATATGCACTGTTTTGCTACCATTCTCTAATCAAACTTATACATTGTGTATTCACTATGAAGGAAAATCTTTTCCACGGAAAATGATTTTCAAGAAAACTGTTTTCCAATGTTTGTTTGGTGACTGGAAATATGTTTTAGTGTTTGGTAGGTGGCTAGAAAATAATTTTTATTATTTTGTTGTAAGGAGAAAAAATATTTTTCCTAAGTAGTACAAAAATAGCTCCTCTCACCACCCCTTTCCCCACCAAAACTTGATATAGCAAATGTTCACCAGATGACTTTAGTCATTCGTACGTAGAGATGAAAGATGAAAGATGAAAGAACTGAAACAAAAAAGATCAGCAATGAACTAGCAACCAAAAGAAAAAGCATGAACGAAATAGCCTCACTTACTCAAACCACAACCAACCCATTACTATTCACCACTCTTAAAACAACAAAATCGAAAGGTAGAAAAATTGATGTACTACAAGATGGAAGTATTATTACAGGTTGTGAATTGAACAAGAACACAAGCAGTGAAAACTAAAATACCTATTGTCAACCTCATCAAGCAGTGTTCTTCTAACTGGCACAACCATTTTTACTTGGGCCAGGAAAAATTAGTGTAATCACGTAGTCAAAATTTGATGTATCTTAGTGTTGTTGCTTAAATGTTTCTAACCACGACTTGCGGAATTATGTTTCTTTTTCCTTAAGCCCCTTAGATAACTTTTTATCCTACACCAATAATCAGAAGCTATGGCTAGGAACTCTTCCTCGAAACCTTCAATTACCATAATTTTATTATGCAACCTTGTAACATGTGCTCGACTATCAACTATTTTATTTTATGTGCCGCCACTTCTCGAGCTTTATTTATATGTTACTGACTTCATCATGCACATTAGAAGAACGACTTCCTTTAAGTATTGCCTTAACTTGAGAAATTTCATTTGAATTTGATGACACGTCTTTTCCGTTGCATAGTCCTTCAATGGTATTAATGTTTCTCTTCTCTGAACTACAGTTTAAGTCTTTATCATTAAACGACTTAGCACAATCGCCCTTCTTTCGATTGTTCCCCCATACAAGAGACATTTCTTCAAACATTTCAATCTTTTTGTTGATGGACTTCTCATGAGTAAGATTGGCCTATAATACAATGACAACAATAATAATAGTATTAATCGAAATTGAATTCAAGTAATTAAGATAAGTCAGAAATGAATAGAACAAAGTCTTTTGTTTTCATTATACCTGAATATGGAGTGCATAGACTCTAGAACTATTAGTAATCATCTTCAAGTTATCTTTCCAATCTAAGATTAACTTATATTTTTTTGTTTAGTAGAGTTTGCACTGTATTCCATGTGCTTCTAAATGTTTTAAGATATATTATCTTGATGGTTAGGTGAACATTCATTTCCAAGTTGTTGCTTAGTGGCATCTGAAACACGCTTGTTACAGACATTAGTTGATTTATTCCTTGCTTCACCTCATCAGCTAGGATCTCCAATATCAAATATTGCATTCGTTTTGTTGTCATTTGTTTACGCTTTATCATAAGCGTTTTACATATATGCGATGAGTAGATCACAAATGCGAACCCAATAGTGGTCACAAATGCGATGATTGATCTCGCAATTGCGAGATCTGAGGCCTGCAACAAAAACTGAAGCGCACCAGCAATGTTCTAAGTCCAAATTCACTCTGTAGCCTATCTGAAACTCACCCGAGCCCTCGGGGCTCCAAACAAAACATGCACACAAGTCCTAAAACATCATACGAACTCGTTCACGCGATCAAATCACCAAAATAACGCCTAGAACTACGAATTGGACACCAAATCAAAGGACATTTTCAAGAAAACTTTAAAACTTCTATTTTCATAACCGGACATCCGAATCACGTCAAACCAACTCCGTTTCTCGCCAAATTTTACAGATAAGTCATAAATATGGTATTGGACCTATACCGGGTTCCGGAACCAAAATACGGACCAGTTATCCAAAAAGTCAACTATGGGTCAAACATTTCAAATTCATTAAGCCTTTAGCTTTCAAATTTCAACAAAGTCTGATATCTCGGGTTAGGGACTTCCGAATTCGATTCTGGGCATACGCCCAAGTCCCAAATCACGATACGGACCTACCGGGACCGTCAAAACACGAATCCGGGTCCGTTTACTCAAAGCATTGACCAAAGTCAATTCAAATGGTTTTCAAAGCAAAATTTCATATTTTTCACAGTTTTTAACATAAAAGCTTTCCGGAAACACGCCCGGATTTACAAGATGTTGCGTTTAGGAAGAATAAGTGCAAACTTCGTACTTCTTGTGAATGTCCTTAAAGAATTTTACGAACTTGTTTATATTGTGAGAGAGTTCCTACTAGATACTAATTTTACCATGTTAAATGAGACAAGGGAGGTTGTCCTGTTGTTCAGTTCAGAAACACCACCTCCAACAACAATAACATACCCAGTAATATCCCACACCGTGGGATCTGGGAAGGGCAGTGTGTACGCAGACCTTACCCCTATCTTGTGAGGATAGAGAGGTTGTTTCCAATAGACGTTCGGCTCAGGAACAGTTCAGAAACACCAGTGATGTTTTTTATCTTCTTGTAGTTAATTTTTCTTTTTTCACCTTTCAAATTTTTTTGCATTAAGGGCCGGTGAATGGTAATGAGCTGATTTTGGTTCACAGCTGATCCTTTTTGTTTCAATTGCTATTTCATTGCTGTTTTTTCCACTTTATTTGTCTCTCATTTCTTGTCATGAGTGACTTGAGTTATCTGGTGAATATGCAATACATATTTTAGCTATATATCAGGTTCAGTGAGCAAGTAGGTGCTGCCTGCTGGAGCATTGGAAACTATTTTTTTAATATTATTAGGATATTATTTTTCTCACTAACCACGTTATAAAATATTTTTCACTCATCAACCAAACACTGAAAGATAACAATGTGAATGATCAACCCTCTCCCTCCAAACGTTTCGTAATTCTTTCATATGTTTTCTCTGGAAAGAAAAGACAGTACATTACTTGACCGAGATCATTCTCCTGTGATATTAACAGGTTTTGTTTGCCTTTGCTGCTACCAAAATAATCGCAGGAGGTTCAACGGGTATGGTTTTGGCTGAAAGCAAGCTGCGCAAATTGGATATTAGCTGGTTTTGTAAACTTGTTATAGTGTGTAAAACGTAAAATCACATAGATAGAATACTTGGGTTTACAGACAACCCAACTTTGCTCTTTTGAATTTGTTGAATGTGATTTAACATTTTTTAGCACCTGAGCATTAGGTTAATCAAATTATCATGTGTGTGCCAGCGAGGAAAAAATGTTGCTTTTTTACTTAAGGAGGGGATCAAATTTACTTGTGGTAATTAGTTTTGCCGAGACAACACCTTTTTAAAAGATTCATATGGGGCCATGAACAGTTTCTGAACTCGATCTTAGCATCTTGAATTCAAAGTCCGAATGATCCAGAATTAAATTTACTTGTGGCATTAGCTTCTTTTTTTTCCCCTTTTTTAAAATAATGGAATACTAATATACCTGTATATAAAAGTCTGTTACTTTAATAATGGAATACTAATATACCTGTATATAAAAGTCTGTTACTTTAATTTTGTTTGGCTGAATACAGTAGATGACCTCTTAAACTTGTCCAGAATTTTCATTTAGATATATTAATTAAGCTTTCACGTATTTAAGTTTGATATAAGCTTTCTGTAATATTTGGTAATACACCCTGAAAGCCACATGTCTAGTACGTGCATATATTAACATTTCACTGTAGGCTTAATTCCCACGTTTTTTTATCATTGGTCAAAGGTTGACCACTTTTTCATAAAAAGTTTTGAGGTTTTTCTCGTAATATTTTTGTTTTAAAAGAAATATTATCCTGTTGCACAAAGCATCTCATATTCACATAGAGTTTGGAGAAACACCGCATTCCTAGGAGTATGATATTGACAGTTTATTCTAATGCAGACGTTAGTGACTGCTTTTACGGCTCAAACCCGTGACTTAGAGGTCACACAAAAATAACTTTAACATTACTCTAAGGTTCTTTTATTTTTCTCATAATATTAAGGAAATTTTACCTTTACACCCTATTTATTATAAACCAAAATTATTTTAAAATATTATTTTCTATAGCAACCTTTTATATTTTATAGCAAAATAAGTATTTTATGGTATATACTACCATTGAGGCATGAAGTACGCTATTTATGTTTTTCCTCTCTTAGACAGCTGGACATAGCTATTTTTAAGGGATTGTCGTTACCGCATTCATGAATACATGGCGCGAATACATGTGAATATATGCGCGTACAACTGTATTCATGAATACAGCATCACGAATACATGTGAATACATGCGCGTACAGCTGGACTGTCCTGATTTTAAGCGCTTTTTACTATTGTATTCATGAATACAGCAGCGCGAATATATGTGAATACATGCGCATACAGCTGGACTGCCCTGATTTTAGGCGCTCTTTACTGTTGTATTCATGAATACAGCAGCGCGAATATATGTGAATATATACAACTGGACTGCCCTGATTTTAAGCGATTTGTACTGTTGTATTCATGAATACATGGCGCGAATACATGTGAATACATACGCGTACAGCTAGACTGCCCTAATTTTAGGCACTTTTTGCTGCTGTATTCATGAATACAACAGCGCGAATACATGTGAATACATACGCGTACAGCTAGACTGCCCTAATTTTAGGCACTTTTTGCTGCTGTATTCATGAATACAACAGCGCGAATACATGTGAATACATACGCGTACAGCTAGACTGCCCTAATTTTAGGCACTTTTTGCTGCTGTATTCATGAATACAACAGCGCGAATACATGTGAATACATACGCGTACAGCTAGACTGCCCTAATTTTAGGCACTTTTTGCTGCTGTATTCATGAATACAACAGCGCGAATACATGTGAATACATACGCGTACAGCTAGACTGCCCTAATTTTAGGCACTTTTTGCTGCTGTATTCATGAATACAACAGCGCGAATACATGTGAATACACTACCGTAACAACTGAATAGTAGCTATAGAAAGTAATTATGTATATGGTAGCTCTAGTAAGTTAATAGCCACTAAACAGTAGTGATTTCTGAAAATTGCTCTAATATTGAACTAGGCAGTAATCACATAGACTATATATAGCAGTTGGGGCTTAATAGGAGAATTGATGCAAAAGAAAGAGAGATGATCAAGAGGAAGACTTCAGAAAGAACAAACAGAAAATGAAAAAGTTTAATAGACACACTTTTAGCTAACATTAGGTAATAAGTAAGACCATATCACCTTTCCTTATTTAGAAATAACTTATCTTTAAAATTTTTATTTTACGCTTAATGAATTGATTTTACACACACAATTTATTTATGATGTTTTTAATCATAAATTTCAAAAACTTTCTTTTATTTCTTAAACTCCATATTGAGTGAAACACTACCACATAAACTGGAGGGAGTATAATATTTGAGTTCTCATCCAAAAGTTATCTGATGAGTATACGATTCGTTTTAATTTAGTTACATAAATTTTTTATTATTTAGGACTAGCATTGAGATAAGACGACAATTAAAAATTTGTTAAAACGTATGATCTAACGTGCTCAAACAAATTTGATCATACTTTGATATGATTAAATATTTCTTAATAATATCCGCACACCACGTGAATATTTATACTAGTGTTCAGTTAATAAGCATTTGTAGGATTAGATAAATAATTTGGAAACAATATTTTTTAGATAAGATAGAATCAGCATTAACTTCGGAATGTAATCTAGATAGAATTAACTTACCTATGTTTTCAAACAAAATAGAACAATACATTAAACCTTAGCCAATTTTTTTGGCAACAATCAGAATAAGTAACTAATTTAATTCAGACTCCCACAGTTATTGCACTTCCATTAATTTTAGGAGGTGAAGATTTACTTCTTCTATTTTTGTTTTGAACAGTTGTGAAAATATTTAATGGTAAAAACAGAAACTTACGTTGACAATGACTCAATAATGTATATCTTTATTTTTTATCCATGCAAAGCTGACTCACTTTTCTTTGTATGTTTTTTAGTTCAGGACTCCAAGTGTCTTTTTATTACTAGAAAAGGGCTTTCTTTTTTCTCTATAAAAAACAACTTTTTCTCAAAGTTTTTAAACAAGCAAAAGTCAATTCACAGCTTATTATTTCTCTTTGTTTATTTGCTTTGTGTTTTCTTTCTCACAAGTCAAACATGACTCTCCTCGTTGCCCAAACTGAGCATGGTATTATATTTTCTTTTTCTTTTCTCTCTCTCTATGTATTAATTTAACTTTTTGAATTGTTTATCGAGTCGTTATCTTTGCGATTTTACCTTCTGAATGTCAGTTACTACTTTATGACTTGTATTGGACTTTTTGATGTCTTTTTTTTTTCTCATTCGTTGTTCGATTCTCGTTTTGAAAAAAATCTCACTTTTTGATATGTCTTATACCTACTTGTGTTTTCGAAACCGAAATCATAAATTTTCAACATTTTTTTATTTTCCGTGATATATAAGCACGATTGAACTATCTTTTCGCTAAAAAAAACAATTTTATGACTTTTTGATTCAATAAACTGAAAGTTGAATTATCATCCGAGACATTAACTCTCTTCTCTTTTTTTTTTTGTTCTTGATCTTGTTCTAATTAGGAGCAGAAGTTGAGAACAAGAAGGTAACTACTGATGCTGAGGAATTGTTACTTGATGGTGGATTTGTTGTGCCAAAGAATGTTTCAAACGATGGATTTGTTGTTCCTGGCAACAATGCATTTGGCAACTCATTCAGGTAATAATGTTTTCTCAATCAAAAACTTAAAATTTAAGTATACAACTATTAAAATAAATATCTATGTTTATTCTAACATTAAAAAAATATCGATGCAGGGATTACAATGCAGAAACTGAACGGAAAAAGATTGTGGAGGAACTATATCGACAGAGCCACATTAACCAAACATATGATTTTGTAAGCATCCAAAACATACAAATAAAAAATCTTGAACAACTTTTGTTTTCATGCATATATACTTTTATTTATTTATTTTTAAATTTTTGTGGAATTAAATCAGGTGAAAAAGATGAGGGAAGAGTATAGAAAAGTGAATAGAGTTGAGATGAGCATTTGGGAATGTTGTGAACTTCTGAATGAAGTTGTGGATGACAGTGATCCTGATTTGGATGAACCCCAAATTCAGCATTTGTTGCAAACTGCTGAAGCTATTAGGAAAGATTATCCTAATGAAGATTGGTTGCATTTGACTGCCCTTATTCATGGTTTGTGACTCTTTACTATACCCTAAGGGAAAAAAAGGATTTTAATCTTAATAAAAATTGATATACGCTTATATAACGATTATAGTCCAGTGATATCAGTGGAGAGTAGAGACAATGCGATTCAATTCTCACTACTCCCTTTTGTCTCCCCCTTCTGCAATCTTCCCTTTCCGAAAGAGAGTTTTGGCGTAACTGGTAAAGTTGCTGCCATGTGACCGGGAGGTCACGGATTCGAACTGTGGAAATATCATCTTGCAGAATGCAGGGTAAGATTGCGTGCAATAAATCCTTGTGGTCCGACCTTTCCCCGGAACATAGCTGGAGCTTAGTGCATCGGGCTGCCCTTTTCCCATTGTTTCCAAAAAATATTAAAAAACATTTAATTTAAGCAAATTAATGTGCATTTTATGCTGACATTATCTTGCCAAAATATTGTAGATCTTGGCAAAGTTCTTCTGCTTCCAAGCTTTGGGGGGCTTCCTCAGTGGGCTGTTGTTGGTAAGAATATTACTGCACATACTCAAAAATATATTACTATATTTTTCACATTTATTTCTCAGGTATGTATTAAATTTATTAACCAATTTATTATGATAGGTGACACATTCCCCCTTGGGTGTGCTTTTGATGAATCAAATGTGCTTTATGAGGTCGTTTTCTTCTTCCTTTTTCTTTTCTATGTTTTTCCTGAGTCTTTATTTATTTATTATTATTATTATTTTCACCTAGAGCTTCATTTTTTCTTACTGCTCAATTGCCAAATCTGCAGCAATTTAAAGGAAATCCTGATTACAGCAATTCAGCTTACAACACAAAAAATGGAGTTTATTCTGAAGGATGTGGCCTTGATAATGTGGTTATGTCTTGGGGACATGATGACTACATGTATTTGGTAATGCATTTTTCTTTTCCAGAAAAAATTATTTAGACTTAATTAAATTAATGAAGTATGTGTGATTTACATATGTTTAATTATGTAGGTTGCTAAGGAAAACAATACTACTTTGCCTTCAACTGCATTGTTTATCATCCGATACCATTCCTTCTATCGTAAGTATTTAAAAATAACTTTTTTACCTATTCGTTCTCGAAAAATACTTTATGTAACATCCTTCTTACCTTCACAAGGTAAGGGTAAGGTCTGGGGACACACTACCCTCTCCAGATCGAAAACAATCTCTCTACCTTCATAAGGTAGGGGTAAGGTTTGGGGACACACACTACCCTACTCAGATCGAAAACAACCTTTCTACCTTTACAAAGTAGGGGTAAAGTCTACGTATACACTACTCTTCTTAGACCCCACTGGATCTGTTATTGTCGTCGTCGTCTTTATTACTAATCATGAATCTTTGTTATGTAGCTCTGCACAGGGCAGGGGCATATAAATACTTGATGAATGAGGAGGATCATGAAAATTTGAAATGGCTTCATATTTTCAAGTAAGATTTTATTTTTCCGATTGATATAATTTGTAATTCTACTTGCTTCAGATTTTATTTTCTTGATTTATTAGCTGTTGAGAATGATGTTTGACTGAATGTTTTATGATTGTATATGACAGCAAATATGATCTGTATAGCAAGAGCAGAGTTTTGATTGATGTGGAGAAAGTGAAACCTTATTACATTTCCCTTATTGAGAAGGTAAATTTTTCGACTATATGAATTCTCATTGATCATATCGTTCCATATAATCCGATCTTTCTAATTTATTGATACTTGAAAAAACATTTTGATTGCAGTATTTCCCAGCAAAGCTGAAGTGGTGAAATCCTCCAATCTGGGCAGCTATTGAAAAGCTTTTTGTGGATACAACAAACGAGTTCTAGGAATTGGCTTTGGGGTTTTATTTGGTGCATTTTTTTTCTTTTTTCTTTTACCTTTTTCTTGGGTGTTCCCTTGTATGAGAGTCATCACAAACTTTGTCATAAATGGAAAGTTTCTTTGTTGAAAATATATGTCTTCTCTAATTTATAGCTTAGTCTTCTAATTATTCTGCTGTGTGACACAAACTAAATCTCCTCTTTGGAAAAATGCTATGGAAATCTAAATTGCTCGGACTCTTCGCTTTTAGTGTCGCACTCGTGTCAACAGGACGTGGGTGTGAGATTAGTACCGGATTTTGGTCAACAGTATTTGGGTACTTTGACCAAAATCGACGGAGAAATTCGGGACAAATACAATGGTTGTTTGAAATCAAAATAAAAGCTAGGGTGAAATTGAAGAAAATAAAATATCTTGTATATAAAAATTACTATGTCAGTCCTTTTCCTTTTTATCTCTTTCACAGGTTCTCCTCTCGATCAATATTTTCTCCTTCTCGGAATACCTTGTAAGTTTTTCACATAACTTCTCATAATTTAGACATATTTTATAACACTACTTTTAGATATTTAAACTATTTTTAGCCGAATCCTCGCACTCATATCCGTACCCCGACTCTTAAAATTTAAATTATGAAGGATCCGACCTCTAAATCTGCACCCATATCGGATGCCCGCACCCGAATCCGAGTAACTTAGGTGGAAATGAGTAGAGTGCAAGATCCCCAATATAAAATCATCATAATTTGGTAGACTTTAAAAGAAATAGCTATATACAGATGTCCCTGAAATAGTAACATTTTGACTACACTGTTCCAAGAATCATAGTACAACTAGGATCCACATTATATAGACATTTTAAAGTGTTGTGTACACTTTAGAATACCTGAGAAGTCAGAAGAGAATAAGGCCGAGAATAATTAAAAGGAGGTAAAAACCAGATGTAGATTTTCTGACATCTTGCAAGGGAATTCCTACTACAAAGTGAATCTTGGTATATACTTTTACAGATTTTTATCTCTCAACTTTTTTATTTGACACAACTTTTGCAATCATTAAGTCCCATAATTATGATTTGGTTTACTTCTTTTTGTGTTTTAATATTTCCTTCTATTTAGAGATTGAATAATTTTTTTTTGTTTCCCATCCGTTATTCGGTACCCGCATTGGAGCCTGACTATATCCGGATTCGGACCGCGTAGGGCCCCATTCGGGAAGGAACAATCCCTACCAAAAATTTTTGGGAGAAATTCAAAAATAGCCAGATTTACAAGTCGTAATTGAAAAATAGTCACAGTTTCAAAAGTAATCGAAATTTAGCCACTTTTCATGTAAAGATAAATCTGAACGAAAACACTGTTCAAAATCTGGAAAATATTCCAGCATAATATACTGGAGTTCCAGTATAATATACTGGAACTCCAGTATTATATTGGATTATACTGGAACTCCAGCATATTATACTGGATTTCCAATATATTATGCGGAGTTCCAGTATAATATATCGGTCCAGCATAATATGCTGGAAGTTCATACACATGTGCTCCAATCTCCTATATTATGCTGGAACTTTCCGCGTGTTGGAGTTCCAGCATAATATGCTAGAAGTTCATACACAGGTGCATCAATCTCCAGTATAATATGCTGGACCAGTCCGTGTTGCAGCAAAATAGTGGCTATTTTTCAATGACTTTGCAAACGCTGGCTATTTTTGAATTAACGGTCCGAAAACTGGCTAGTCCGTGTTATTTTTACAAGATTTTTCCATACCCAGAGCTCGAACTCAAGAACTCTAGTTAAGGGAAGAGCAGCCCCATCCGCTGCACCGTAGAGATTGAATAATCACTACAAACGCAAAAACACAGAGTTTCCTTTGGCGTAATAGAAGTAACTCTGAAGCAAAAGCAGCTCATTGAATCAGAGCAATGCACTCTTAACTGGCTTGAAAATAAGAAGTAATTTTGTATCGCCAGCTCAAACTAGCTCGAGATTGGTTGCTCATTATCTATTCAAACTCATCGTAAAGACTTTCTTTTTATCAGTAAACTCCTTATAAAGACACATAAACTAAATGAACAAGTTGTTGATGTAGCGAATGAAGCAAACCATAAGCATTAAGCTACATTAGTCTTACTTAGCTGAACTGCTCTTTCAGTTGATACCAGCTTTGGACTAAAGTTAAATTAAAATTTGGACAGTGTTGAGGTTTTTTTGCTTACCTCCTTCCACCCTTGATACTCTCGGTCCACCGGTGTTAGAAGTGATTGAGCTTCTCCTTAATGCTGTTTTTTTGTTTTCTCGTTCCATTTCGATAACTTACAGAAATTAGTTGGTAACATGTGTTTCCTCTCATACTACTTCAAACCAACAACCCACAGCATGATAAGGCCAATATAGCTCTAAGCTTTAAAATAGACATTTGTTGTTGATATTCATCACAAAGAACATAACTTGATTACCAACATAATTCCGGTTTTAGCTAAGAAATGCATACTTATCTAACAGCAACTCCATTTAAGAACATATATGAGTGTCGATTACGCCATCCAGTTAATTGATTCTCAGGACACCTTCCGATGCATTGTCACCTTGTAGAACCTCTTTTCACTCCAAAATTGGATTCATCAGCCTCCAGATCTATGTCACATCTCCGTCTATCAAGGAAAATTGTTCATCAAATTATGACACTAGATCCGCCAGGACAACAATCCTTGGAGTAGCATTGATTAGAAATGCTGATATCGTTGCAATAAATTACAATCTCCTACAACAATCCTTGGAGTAGCATTGATTAGAAATGCTGATATCGTTGCAATAAATTACAATCTCCTACAACAATCCTTGGAGTAGCATTGATTAGAAATGCTGATATCGTTGCAATAAATCGTACAATCTCCTCTTCTCAATCCAAAAAAGGGTCATAACAATTATCATGCACGAACAATAATGCGTTCTATATGGTCACTAACGATCCCTGCGACAACCTCAGGAGAAAACCCACTCATCATATCATCCCTTGCCCGCCTACCTTTGGCCTTAGCTTCCTCATGATTTCTCATTACATGCCTCATTAGCATTTGCAGCTTATCGACACAAGGTTTGGCCCACAAATGCCCTTTAAACGGCCCTTCTCTGACTTCACTCATTCTATCCACAGGCAACTGGTAGCTATTCTCTTCTGTCATGAATTCAATTGGCCCAGACCAATTTGTAGCAATCACTGGCAATTCCATTGCCATTGCCTCCACAATAGGCCTACCCCAACCTTCACCTCTAGACGGCAATACAAACGCATCAGCAGCCTTATATAGCCTAGGCATATCAACCTGAGCTATGTGTTCATCGATTACATATACTCGAGCCCAACCATCTTTCGGTTCTTCCAAATCCGAATCCTCCACATATTCAACAATCTTGTTTCCAAAATCTCCATCAGAATGATACGGATTCGTTAACAGATACAAAGCAACATTATCACCTCCAGAAAACTCCGTCAAATAAGACCTCAACAAAACATCCCATCCTTTTCTATACTCCCACTTAAAAATACTCAAGAAAACAAACTGTTTCCCCAAATTTAATCCAGTTAAAGATGACCCCATTACTAAATTCCCTATTGACACAAGTTCTAGTGGCTCATACTTTAATGGATAAAAAAACTCAAGATCAACAGGCTGAACAATCTTGACAATTTTCAATGGATCAACCCCACTTTGAGTAAAAGTTTTCACATGAAAATCAGTAGGAACCCAAACAAAATCCAAGAGATTGCACCTTCTCACATGTTCAGCATTAACTCTATCAGTCTCAAACATAGTCCTACCAATTACAGCCTTAAAATGACCACTATAACCTATTGGTGGGCATGGAATTGTATCAAAAAGTGGAGGATACCAAGCACCAGGTTCGCTATGACAAACCACAACAGTCTCATTTAACCTACATTCTGTTTGGTGAAGCTCAATAGCTAAATTTCTCATTTCTAAAGGTAAACCCTCCCAAAATTCAAGATTTTCAAGATCCCCATGTTGTTCAATTTTCAACTTAAAGATTGAATCTTTTTTCAGTGAGTGTTCATTTAAAGCTAAAATGTAAGACCAAGCTTCTGAACTGTACCCACCCCCTGAAAGAAATGGAGCCATCCACAGGACACAATATGGGGTTGTGTGAATTGGGTTTTTTGAGGTTTGTTTTTGGGTGTTTAAGGTTGTTGGGTGAAGTAAAGTTAGGAGCTTTTTAAGGAAATTGGTATGTGGTGAGAGGGTTAATCTGAGGATGAGTTTTTTGTGGTAATCTGTTTTGCTAATACTGAATGAAATTGCTAAAAGGAGTACCAAGGTTGATAACAGATAAAAGGGTTTGAGTTTTGTGGTGAAGGGAAGAGTCCGGTCAGGTGGCGGTGGCGGGCGGTGGCCGGAATCTGGTGTTTCGGCTGAATCCATAATCAGAATGGAGGCTTTTCTTATTTGGATCTTAATTTAGTTTGAAGATTACAGAGACTTCTCCAACTTGATGGATTTAAAGATATTTTTATGCGCGAAATACCAATATAACATCCGTGGTAGGCAACTTAATTAAAGGAATAGTAAATGAAAATATTAAAATAAATCACGTAGATTAATCTTTGAGCTAAACTTTAATCTTGAATTTGTTATAACAAAAATTAAAATTATGGTGGATGTCTATTCTTACTTAGAGCTGTCAAGTAGGTCAGTCCCGGGCCTAAACGGTCTCGGGCCCGGTCTCGGGCCGGACCCAAAATTAAACGGGTTTTTTGTAGGGACCGGGACCGTTTGGTCCCGGGCTAAACGGTTCCGGCCGTGGGCTAAGTGGGCTCAACATATTTTTTTTTTTTAAATAAAATAAATAGATATTAGAGACAAAAGGATGTTAAAAAAAATATCTAAGACAATGCTTTGTAAATTTTATTATAGAATTGTGACCTAAATTTTAATATTCAATATTTAATATCGAATATATATAGTATATATATATATATATATATATAAAAGATGTATATATTGTATAGTACAGAATAGTATATAGATTAAATGTATAATATATATATATATATATCGATATAAGATGTATATATTCAAATTGGGTTGAAAAATAAACTGTTTAGCTTTCTAAAAGAATTTACTATTTCCTCCGTTCCAATTTATGTGAACCTATTACATTTTTTGTCCATTCCAAAAAGAATCACCCCTTTAGAGATAAAGGGATTGTAAAAATAATATCTAAGTCTAAAGACAAAAATATTGTAAAGAGATATGCCTTGTAATTTTATTATAGCATTAAAAAATATGACAATATCTTTCTTAGTCTTCATCCCCCTATGGAATGAGCACAACAAGGCGCTAATACCATTATTGAGAAGAAAAAGAAACTAATCAAGATGTGCCAAAATATAAGTTACATAATATATACTATTTTTTGTTCATACAAGTTACATGGTATCTCTTACAAACTTCATAAATCTATCAAGGTCCGGAGGAATTTCCGTTGTTGGTGGCGGAAAAGTAGCTTGGTCATCGCCACTTCCGGACGAAGCAACATCCTCCGCAAGTTCAGCTAGCATTTCTTCGTAAGCTTCATCTTCATTTGGTTGTGATTCAGCAAGTCCAAAATTTCTTCTTTCAGTAAATTGTAATAAACTATTATCGCTATCAAGAATAGCAGGTGTATGACGTATATGGAGTTTGGTTCGGGGAGCCCGGGGCAGTGGAGGAGGAACTGATTGAGTACTAGATTCGTCACTCTTGGATTTTTCCTTATTTTTACCAAAATTTTTTTTTAAGGAAGCCATCTTAATTAATAAAGTAATACAAAACAAACAAAATTATAATATTAAAACTTAAGAGTTGGAACGAGTTTACCGAATTGACGAACAACTTGTTAAAAATTGATTATCGTTGAAGAATTCAATTCACCAACTTCACAATTGTTACACAAATTGTAACAATAAAGTAAGCAATAGTAGAAATTATAGAAGAAAATTAGAGAGAGATTGTGATAGATTGATGATTTTGTAAGAAAAAAATGAAAGAATGATGGGGTATTTATAGTTGAAAATAGGGAAAAAGTATAATTATAAAAAGTTTGGGATTAAAATAAAGTTGGGGGGGTTAAATGGCTATTTTATAAATAGCCAACGGCTATATATATATTTTTTTAAAAAAAGTTTTTTTTTTAAAAAAATAAATAAATAAATAGCCGTTTGGCCCGCTAAGGGACCGGTCCGATCTCGGGCCCTGGCGGGCTAAATGATCCCGGGCCTGGCGGGCCCAAATCATAGGGGTCGGCCCACAAGACCGGCCCAGGCCCACTAAAACCGGGCCAAACGGTCCTGGCCCGTTTAGCCCGCAGTCCCGGGCCTGGACCGGCCCACTTGCCACCCTTACTCTTACTCAATGATCTTCATCTTAAATGCTTAATGACATATTTTTCTTCAGATAGTAAAATACACACAATTGAAGAACAAAATCTCTTCCTTCTCTCTATTTTCATTTCTTGTTAATATTTTACTAAATTGCTTTTATTTTGTAACAACATTTCTTGTTCATGTTTTACTAAGTTGATTTTATTTTATAACAGAATTCTACTAAAAAATCAAACGATTAATAATAAGATAGTGGCGTTATGTGCGGTGGTATATTTTAGGAGTAGTTGATGGCAAAATCACCTTGTCTGTGTTCCTAACTTTGCTTTCATAGTACTTTCAAAAAGGGAGGTCACTAGAAATTTTACAATTCAGAGGAGATGCAAATATACTTGACTCTGAAGTAGACTAAATTTGTAAATATATATGTTATACATCTATTTATAAATCAACTAGTAACAATATCCTTGTCGTGAAAGATTAATCCCAAATTGCTGAAAATGAATCCACCAACAATGAATATTAGTGGTTTAATTTGTTTCCAATGATCAAATCTGGAGCTTCCAGAGATACCCATGTCGTTCGAATTGGGTCTCTAATAAAGATTTTATTGATGCCCCAAAGTAAAAGCACTAATCCAGCAAACTCGTCGGTGCCGGAACCTACGTGTTTCAGATCAGAAAAAGTTGTTCAAAAAAATTTATGCGAATATTGACCTCGTAATGGAAAGGAGAATAATTAAATTTGTGTGGAAGTCACAAACCTGCAAATTGAATTTGAGTTGAGAAAAGAGGATAGAAACGAAAAAGAATAAATGTGAAATTTGTCCGGCAAACTTATTCCGGTAATAAAAAATAAAGCATATCATGGTGTGTGAAAGAATTGGAGGAAAAAGAAAGAGAGAAAAAAATTAAAAAGAAAAATAAATTTTTCACGCTCCGAAAAATGGTGTAATACACACACTATGCCACAACATCAAATTGTGTCTAAATGACACAGTTAATGTCCGATTAAAGTGTCCAAATGGAACAAACTTAAGATGGAGTGTCTAAGTGAAAAATGTAGACAACTTTAAGGGGTTGTCGATGTATTCTACCTTTTAGTATTAAGTTGTCCCTAGGAGACAGACAACCAAAAGTGGATCAAGGTGGCAGTGAGTTGTGGCAGTGCGCTTCTAGGTGAGAAAAGACCCAAAATAGTCCAGTATCTTTGGACTGTAACACAAACTAGTTCTATTTCTTTCACACGAGCACTAATAGTCCACATTCTTTAATAAAGTGATACACTTTTAGTCTCCATATTTGATATGAAAAAAAATATTTTTCGAAAAATATTTTTCAATTTTCTCATGTTTGGTTGGCTTAAATATTTTGAAAAATATTTTCCTCATGGACTCATTTTCCTCCAATTGGAGGAAAATATTTTCCATGTCAAGAGAAGAAAAAATATTTTCCAAAACTTTGCTTCAACCTTTCCACACCCTTTTCTTCAAACTTTTCTTCACTGTTTATATTTTCTAGCCATATACATAGATTATACATTTATTATACATAATTATATATATATAATACATAAATTATACATATATTCTACATCCATCGGCTATTTTTAGTTTAAACAGTTAGGTAGGCGGCTATTTGGGTTAATTCTTCTTCTTTTTATGATGTAGAAAAAATTATTTTCTTTCATTTCAACAAAATAATGTAGCAAAAAGTATTTTCTTTCGTTTTAACAAAATGAGTACATTTTTCATGTTCTAGAAAGAGTACTTTATTTTTCAACTAAAAAAAGAGTATTTTCTTTTTAGTTGTGTAACACAAATTTCAGCGTTGTTTTTGCGAGAAAAGGTAAAGCAACACATTAGTCCCGTTGGGTTTGTGTAAATTTTTAAAAGAATAATTAAATTCTTGAAGAAAATAGAGTATTGAAAACGTTGGGTAATTGAGGTTGGGGGGAGGAGGGGAGAGGGAAGGGGAGCATGGGAAACATGGAATTTTGGGATAAGGGGGAGGGGTAAGAAAAGTAGCATAAAAAATTTTTAAAAAATATTTTTTACTCTCTAGACAAACACTAGAAAAAAATTTGTCACTCACCAACCAAACAAGAAAAAATAAATGATAACCACTCATTTTCTAGGAAATATTTTTTTTCATATCAAACATGGAGACTAAAAATGTACCATTTTATTAAAGAATGTGGACTATTAGTGCTTCATGTGAAAGAAATATGACTATTTGAGTTAAAGTCCAAAGATATCGAACTATTTTGGGCCTTTCCTCCTTCCAGGTATATGATAAACTAAAAAGTTCCATGATAATGCACAAAATTAGATAATGGAGGTTAGAGATTGAATAATTGAAAGTGTGATTTTCTCCTTCGAAAATAATGAATTTACTCTTGAGAAGTAAACCAGGATAATTAATTGGGGATGAAGGGAATATATACTTATTTTATTCACCTAATTTACTACTAATAAATATTGAATAATCATACAAATAATATATCAAATTTAAAACCTCAAATTTTTAAAAATTCTATAATTACAAAAATATTATTATATATTAACATGAGGGTGTGGAAGTCAAAAATTAGAGTAGAAAGTTAGTAGGTAGTTGAACATATTTTTTTTTGTACTAGTTATATCTAACATTATTCTTGTACTTCCTTATTTATAGTTTGCATTTACTTTCTCTTATTTCTTTTGCTTCGGCTATTCTACTGGTTGCTGCAACTCCTTTTTTTTTTCATTATTTTTTTAGTTGAAGATTTATCGAAAATAGTTTCTCTACCTTTACAAGATCTACTCAGATTCTATTTTATAGGATTACACTAAATTTATTGTTGTTTATTATTAAAATTACAAATTTTGAATTTTTCTTTTATAATGTCCAGTTAAATTACTGTCATATAAATTGAATCAAAGGGGTATTTATTTCTAAAGTTCTACACTTCTACTACAAAAAAACGCCCATGGTATAGTTAGTGGGGCCGGAAAGCAATGTGGTTTCATGTGCGACGATAGATACGATGGACACGTGTCGATAATACATTAATTAATACGTATATGCATACATACAGCGCACAGAGCCGTGAGTAGGAAGGCTGAGCATTTGTGAAAAGGGACAAAAAGAGAAACAAATCGATCGATCGGAAATGGCGGAAGTGAGTGGACTGAAACTGGAGCAGAGGCATGGAAAATCCAGAGTGAGAGTAGCCAGGGTTTGGAAAAGTCACGACGGGAAGCATCACTTTGCTGAATGGAGTGTTAACATTAGCCTCCTCTCCGATTGTTTACCTGCCTATGTCGCCGGTGATAATTCCGATATCGTCGCCACCGATACCATGAAAAATACTGTAATTCCTCCCTTTTTTCCTTTGTGTAACAGCTGATTTATATGCATGTATTTAGAATTTTGTTAGATCATGTATACCTGATGCTCAATTTCATCATCTACGAACTTAAATAGTACTACTGATTATTTTTCGTGAGTTTTGCCTTTTGTAATAGTTTTCTAACAGATCTGAGCTATGAACGAGACATTAGGATTGATATAATTATTTAAGCTATTTGTCTGATCACGAGTTTTTGTCACTTTTCTTCTCTGCATTAGGTCTAAATCTGCTTTAGAAGTTCTCAAATTTAGCTTTTACATTTCGGAAACTAAATCTGATTATCAGAGGCTGATCCAGGATTTAAGCTTTGTGGGTTCAACCTTTATAATTCCTAGTATTGAACCCATTATTATTTAAAAGTTATGGGTTTATATCTACTGTTTGTTGCAATTTTAGTAAATTTTTACTCATAAATTTCTACTCCGTACCAAAATTACCGGGTTCAGATGAACCCGGTATCCGTGCTCTACGTCCGACCCTGCTGATTATATTGTGTAGTTATATCCTATAATCTGGATTTTCCTTTATGTCATTTGGTTCTAAGTTCCGATTATTGGACCTTGAAACAGGTGTATGCCAAAGCTAAGGAATGTTCAGAGCAACTTTCAGCTGAAGATTTTGCCATTATACTTGCGAAGCACTTCACCTCTTTTTATCAGCAGGTACCATTTGTCTATTATCATGTAATGATGTCAGTTGTCTGCCATGACTACTTGGTTATTCTAGCCACTGAATTTAGTAATAGTCGGAAGGGTACTATGTTTTGTAAACTGTGCTATACGTGTAGAGAATGCTCCAAAAGACTTCTTATTTTTCTTACAGATCAATCTTATGTTATGTCCACTCATCTGGCAATTGCTCTGTAGAGAAGAATAAACAATAGCATATTTGTTGCCTTTTGTTGTATGCAGACTTTGGGATGTTTTGTGCTTTGCAGATGATATTGCTTAATATAATTATAGGACTGAACCACTCACCTTACACAGATCTTCTTAAGTTATTTTTCCTGTTCTGTTCTTGTAGGTCACTGCTGCAATTGTTGATATAGTTGAAAAGCCATGGGAACGCATTAGCATAAAGGGCCAACAACATGAACACGGTAAACCTTTTGATTTACAACGGAAAGTGTTACTTACTTACCCAATGAACTTCCCCCTCCCTTTAGAAGTTAAAATGAAGATCTAAGTTACCCTGTGCTGCTAATTCTCAGAAATTGTAGTGAGTATTCCTCTGGATTTCTTGTCTGCCGTGTGACTGGTTTCATCCTTTTCTTGACTGTGTTTCATCTCCTTAGAGTGCATGCAGAGTCATTAATTTTCTTAAACAGCACATGAGCAATTTGGAATTCCAGTCTGATTTGTGGCTTATGATAAGATATTTTGTTAGGGATGTCCACTATATATTGTTTTCATATGTTATCATCTCTATCATAAATTTAGCCAGCATCGAATACATCTGAACTTCACTGAACAATATGGTATCAAATTTGATAAAACTAGATCAAGTTCATAAGCCACAAATTAGACTGGAATTCCAAATTGCTCATGTGCCTGAGCAATTCAAAGTCAAGTCTGAGACAATCTTGCATCCAAATAATGAGCCTGATCTAACATAGTCTAACATAGTCATCCTTGTTTGGCAGCACATGAGTTTTCCTAGATCAGTATTTGCTCGCCTTTGGTTCAAATTAGAATGTGCTCAATATGATGTTATTCCTTTTTCTTTGTCAGAAGTAGACTTCTTTCAGTTAATTTCTATCAAAAGACAGCAAGGAAAAAATAACTAATGGACAGTATTGTCCTGAAATGATCAACTAATTATTTTGCGCAACTAATCTGACAAAATTAGCAGGTTCATATTGGACTGAGAAATCGGAAACAGCCTCTCTACTCCCTCGGGGTAGGGGTAAGGTCTGCGTACACACTACCCTTCCCATACCCTGCTAGTGGGATTTCACTGGGTCGTTGTTGTTGTTGTTGTTGTTGTATATTGGACTGAGAATGGAGCTCTATCTGACCAATTTTTCTTTCGTGAAATGCTTCCAAGAGCTATTCCATGTGAAAGCTACTTTCTTGAAAAAACTGTTCAACTTCCTTTAAGCTGATCATATCAATTTTTAGCTATAAAAGGCCTTAAAGTTGGTCCTGTATCATGAATTATGTGGAGCTACAATTTTCCCTGTACATAGTCCAAAAACTTGAGCTGCAATTTGTGGACCCCTCACTTCTTGGTTGTATTGACTAGGAAAATGATTTAATCAAGGAGTTGACTTTTCACTGGATGAGATCCCTTGAAAAGGGATTTTGAACCTCAAAAAGGGGCCTCATTGTATGAAGTAGTCATTGGTGATCCAGTTTTTAATGTGTTTAGAAGATTCTAGTCGATTGCATGGGAAACTGTCTAGGTTAGGATGCCTAAGTGCCTTAAGCCATGATGTCAATTTTGTTTAATATGTCTCGTTGCCCCTCCTAGCTTTGTTTTCCATTTATACGATCTGATTTCTATCTGATGTAGTGATCCACTGAGATCAATCAAAAAAAAATTGTTTTCCTTATGATTAATTCTGTTGCTCTATGTTTCTAACTTTCTTAGGTTTTAAGCTTGGCTCTGAAAAACACACTACCGAAGTAATGGTCGATAAATCGGGAACATTGCGCATGACATCTGGTATCGAGGGATTATCAGTGCTAAAGACAACTAAGGTAATCTCAGTTACACATCTGCCTAAATTTCTCCTTGCTTATCTCTTCAAGCTGTTTCAGTTAAAGTTATAGTTCTACATACCTCAAAAAAGAAGAAATAAAAGGATTATGCAGTTAACTGAAAGCTTTTTATAGTAGTCCTACTAAGATGCGCAACCCTCCTCTAAGAAAGAAAGATATATGTTACTCTCCCTTGGAATAGTTTTTTAGTTTGTTTTTTCTTTTTGACTCCCCCCACCTCGGCGGTGGCAGTGAAGTTGAGGGGCTATGGATCAGGGGCAAGGCAGCAAGGGTAGTGCTCTTATAAATGATGATGAAATAGCCAGTTTACATGTGTGTCAGACAAGATCTATTTGGCCCTGCAGAAGTCCTTACTCTTTCTTACTCTAAAATTAGAGCCTCAGTACCTACTATAATTCTGCCTATGGGAATTAGGAACAAATTCTTTTTCTTTACACGAGATTAAGAATTTGAATTACACCTCACTTGATACGCCACCCTAAACAAATGGCTTCCGAAATTTCATTCATGATAAGTGCATTATAACAACCTCTCTACCCTCAAAGGTAGGGGTAAAGTCTGGTACACACTACCCTCCCCAGACCCCACTCGTGGGATTATACTGGGTTTGTTGTTGTTGTTGTATAAGTGCATTATCCATTTTCATAACAAATAGCTCATTGAAACAGTCAGGTTTTGAAGGATTCATTAGGGACAAGTACACTATGTTGCCTGAAACACGGGAAAGAATGATGGCTACAGAGGTCACTGCATCTTGGAGGTAAATTATCCATTTTTTTAAAGAGATGACGTGTTAAAGTTCTCTTTCTGACATGGATGAGATCATAGTCTTGCCCTTGTTAGTTGTTCATCGTTGTACCATGTTTCATTTCTGCCCATTGTTGATCGTGTTGTGAACCTGAAATTGGTTCATATAGGTACTCTTTTGAATCTCTCTCAAGTCTTCCCTTGAAGCCTCTGTATTTCACAGAGAGATACATGGATGTGAAGGAGGTCCTGCTTAACACATTCTTCGGCCCGTCTAAGGGAGGAGTATACAGCCCTTCTGTTCAAGCCACACTTTATGAAATGGCAAAGGCTGTTCTTGGAAGGTCTTTCTCTCGAATTCAACTCATAAGATGCTTTCCTAGCAGGCTAGCACACATACAAGAGAAATGAAACCTCTAAGACACTCTATTTGCTTCTTCAAGTTTCATAATTGCTATGCATCCTTATGGTTTTTTTGGCATTATTCTTTCAGGTTTCCCGACATTTCATTCATTCAGTTGAAGATGCCAAATCTCCATTTTCTGCCAGTCAATTTGTCAAGCAAAGATAATCCAGTAATTGTGAAGGTAAGTTTCTCTCCCCTCATTCGCTGGATTGCTGTGTGCTAAAATGCAGTTGACAGCCAAGTTATTGTCTAACCATGTAAGGTGAAATTTATCTGGCAAGATCTTGTTCAAAACTGAGCCGATTACCATGAGAAAAGAAGGTTCAATTATTTAAACCTCCTCTCTAGCTTAGCAAAACCAAATAAACCTTAGTTTGGGAAAAACTTTAAGCTTCCCCTCTGTAGCAACAGAAGCGGACATTGTCAAGTTTGAGAATAATTCGACCAAAATGGCGTCATTCACGTGTGTTGATTCTTTAAGCAGTTTTGAATGATATATACAGGCTACCTATAAATCTAAAAGGAAAGAAAATTTGCCAAAGGGAAGAAAAGAAAGATAAGAAGACCAATGGAGAAACTGAGCTGTTGTAGGAGAGGGCAAGATGGACTGGGTTGGTGGTGGGGGGGGGGACTAAGAGCCAGGGGAAGGAAAAGCTGATGGGGTAAATGAGTAGAGGAGTTATGGCTGGGCTCGGGAAGGGGAGCGATCATGGTAAGAGAATTGGTGGAGCTGGGATAGAAGATTCTTAGTGATAAGGTCCAATTTTTATTCATGTTAAACATAAATTCAAAGTAGATATTTGAACAACATCAGTGATGCTTAATAGATGCACAAAAGCTAGAGTAGCCTATACTGGCTAAGAAGAAATTTCAACAACACGTGGATGTTCTCTTTACCTGCTTTGGATAAATGCTACTGTAATCCGTGAGGGGCGGCCTGCACGGATTTGCCCTGTCAGAAGGAAGAGAACGATGGTTTGCCAACATTGTCAAAGGGATGGGTTGGGGTTGGGGGTTGGGAATTAACGGCTATAGGGTAACTTGTGATTCCCACACGTTCCTCATCTGAGTATTACCAATCCACATTCTCAATTTAATAATAACTTACCGCATCATGCAAAATCGCGGTGATACAGTATCAACATGTATTGGAAAAGTTTGAAAGAAGAGAAGCTAAAGTGGTGGGTACAGTTCGATCCCGCGTAAATGATTCTCGAGTTACATATCTTTAATCATGTATTATCCAGTTGATTGAAAATTTCAAGTTTTATTGCTGCACTGCATTCATTCAGTCATAAAGTTATGCCATTATAAGTTGATCTTCTTGGGAACTATATACCTCTAATCATGTTCTTTTGAGCTTGAATCAGTGGCTAATATTTAATCCGTTGGTGACCTTTCAGTTTGATAATGATGTTTATTTGCCGACGGATGAACCGCATGGAACAATTCAGGCGACTCTTAATCGTATTCGGTCAAAGATGTGAAATACTGCTGATTAAAAGTGCTCATGATGCTCATTTCTTACATTTAAGTTGTTACACCTCAAAGCAACTTAAGGGAACCTGGAAAGAAGCAACAATGTTACATGGTTCCGATTCTTCTAATTTGCTGTACTGTACACATGTAAAATATGGGTGTGTAATTTTCTGAATCTTCGTGTAAAATAAATACGTGATAATTGTTTCTCAAGTTGTTGGACTTTATGATTTATCTTTATGTTGTAAATTGTAATTGGTAATTTGGCTAAAAGAGAAGCCTCCCCATCTGGATATAGATAAACTAGTTAATATAATTCGACCTCTTGTTTAAGTTGTGTTGGTAATGATTCAAATTGTGTCGATGCAATGTTTTATTATGATATTTTAATTCTTTTTTCACAAGAAGTACGGGAATCAAATCCTCACTAACAAGGTAAAAGTGTAGGTAGTTAACCAATTGAGATATTAAGATTCTTTTTTTTTTGTTACATATTAACTAATCTACTAAGATTTCTCTTTTTCTAATTTTCTTTTGTTACATCGGGCGTGCGGGAGGGGAAATTAGGAAATTATGAGGTGGGAAATTAGAAAATAATAAATATAAGGTTTAATTTACTAAGTTATTTTTTTAAATGTTTTTTGAAAATTAAATAGTATTAGAAAAAACTTACCACTAAATAGTACGGTTGAAAAAAATTAACAAATATTTTTGAGCTAAAGCGATAGTTAAAATGGGAAGCAGGAAGTATTTTTTTAATCATATAACATGGAAAAAAATTAAAACTTGTTATAATACTTTTTGTGTATGGTCAAAACCAATTGAGTCAGTCGTACGGACTGGTCGAGATGATAATGTTTCGATAAAAGGGTATCTGCATGACAAGCTCGGTCGAGGTCCGAAGTAAGGGCGTCGAACTTCTAGCTCTAAGACCGATCAATGACAAGCTCGGTATCATTATTGAGCTCATATCCAAATCAAACTACGAGGCAAAGCGGAGATTATCGAAGATGCATAGACCGACCAACACTTACCCCGAATATCGAGACCCCAAGTCAGAATCGAGCTCGAACCAAGGCCGAGGGCTCGATCCAATACCGAGCTCAAGCCAGTATCGAGCTCGCAGACAAGAGCCGTTGCAACCGCACTATGGGAGAGAATCTTGGCGGAAATCGAGGAAAAGACAATTCATCGTAGGTCCTCCACTATATATTTTTATTATTATAGATAAAGTAGGATACCTCTAATATAAGGGGGGGATGTTAACACATTTAAGGGGGACCACGTTACCTTGTTCATCAACATTTTTCCTTTCTCTGTCTTATATTTCATTCCATTTGCCAAGAATAGAGATATTTACATTTCACTCTACAATTTGTATCAAGTTATATCACGTGTCCTTAAAATCATACACAAATTTAACTCTATCCGATTTTTCGGGTAAACAGTTTGGCGCCCCACAGTGAGGCTAAGGATAACAATGGTTATTTGATACGAATCTAAAAAAATACGCCATTGTGTTCTACGCTTGTTTCCGAAAATATCTTAATTTCGGAGCAACGACTAACTATCAATCAAATGGCTGAGCCGGTCTTCAAGATGAAAATAATAACTTGACACCCAGTACCGAAAGACCACTTGTAAACACTGTTGGAGCTCGAATCGGAGCGCCGATAGATATCAATTCGCATGTAGCCATTGAGACGAATCTACATGCTGAACCCGAAAATAGCATTCATGGTGGAACTCGGTCTGCAGCCCGAGATACCCATAACGTCAATGAAAACGGCGTTAGCTTGCATATGATTTTCGAAATATTGCAAGCCCAACAAGCAACAATAGCTCAGTTGCAAAGCCAAACGCAGCTACAAAGCAGGCCGGAGCCCAATCCTCCTCGAGAAATCACCCACAGAACGGAGCCAGCCATAGTGAAGTCAAATGAGCAAGAATCGGGGACTACTCCCGAAATTACTAAATTGCTCGAGGAACTCACAAAGCGAGTCGAAGCCAACGATAAAAAAGTAAAAATATATAACTCTAGGGTCGATCAGATCCCGGGGGTTCCACCAATGATAAAAGGGTTGGATTCCAAAATATTCGTGCAAAAACCTTTTCCCTCGAGCGCGGCCCCAAAATCAATCCCCAAAAAATTTCGTATGTCCGAAATACCCAATATAACGGAATGACCGACCCCAACTAGCACGTCACTTCTTACACGTGTGCCATCAAGGGCAATGATTTGAAAGATGATGAGATCGAATCTGTATTATTGAAAACATTCGGTGAAACCCTGTCAAAGGGGGCAATGGTATGGTATAATAATTTACCATCTAACTTTATTGATTCTTTTTCTATGCTTGCAGATTGCTTCGTAAAAGCACATGTCGGAGCCATAAAGGTCGAGACCAGAAAGTCGGACCTGTTCAAGGTAATATAAAAGGATAACGAGATTCTAAGGGAGTTCGTATCTCGTTTTAAATGGAACGAATGGATCTACCACCAGTCACAGACGATTGGGATGTTCAAGCTTTCACTCAAGGTCTAAACGAGCGGAGCTCGATGGTTTCACGGCGGCTGAAGCAAAATCTGATCGAGTACCCAGCTATTACTTGGACCGATGTGCACAATCGATATCAATCCAAAATAAGAGTCGAAGATGACCAGTTGATTTCTAGGTCCGTTACTAAAAGAACTACGAAGGAAATCCTCCAAACCCGGTCTAATAAAATGGCAATCAACTACCAAGCAATCGGAACGTGTAACGCCTAAAACGATACTACTGCTGAGTATCTGAGGCCTCTTTAAAATCAACCTCGTATACTGGGGGGACTTTATCATTGAACGTATTTGTGATGATTATCAAGTTCGGTGCAAAGGAAGTTACTTCGTTATTTCATGACAAACAGTGTCTCGACAGAAAAAGTTGTAAGAGCCAAATGGTCAAAACGAACCATGCTTATGTAGTTGGCCCGAGCCCTGACGCAAGACATGAACACATGTATAATGGCTTACAAAGAAAGCCCTCTTCTTTACTGATATCCTATATTCAAGATTTATTATGCAAATAGGATAGAGTTTGAGCAAGCACTCACTCGACCATTACGCCTACATGCTACATTATATCGAGTTCGAATCATTCACTCGACCGCTAAGCCTACAAACTACTTTTATTTCGAGTTCGAGCAAGTACTCACTCGACCATTATGCCTACGGGCTACATTACATCGAGTTCGAATCATTCACTCGGCCGCTAAGCCTACAGGCTACTTTTATTTCGAGTTCGAGCAAGCACTCACTCGACCATTACGCCTACAGGCTACATTATATCGAGTTCGAATCATTCACTCGACTACTAAGCCTACATGCTACTTTTATTTTGAGTTCGAGAAAGCACTCACTCGACCATTATGCCTACGGGCTACATTACATCGAGTTCGAATCAATCACTCGACTACTAAGCCTACGAGCTACTTTTATTTCGAGTTCGAGCAAGCACTCACTCGACCATTATGCCTACGGGCTACATTGCATCGAGTTCGAATCATTCACTAATCCTACATGCTACTTTTATTTCGAGTTTGAGCAAGCACTCACTCGACCATTACGCCTACAAGCTACATTACATCGAGTTCGAATCATTCACTCGACTACTAAGCCTTCAGGCTACTTTTATTTCGAGTTCGAGCAAGCACTCACTTGACCATTATGCCTACGGGCTATATTATATTGAGTTCGAATCATTCACTCGACTACTAAGTCTACGAGCTACATTACATCGAGTTCGAATCATTCACTCGACCTCTAAGCCTACGGGCTACTTTTATTTCGAGTTCGAACAAGCACTCACTCGACCATTACGCCTACGGGTTACTTTTATTTCGAGTTCAAGCAAGCAAGCACTCGACCATTATGCCTACAGGCTACATTACATCGAGTTCGAATCATTTACTCGACTACTAAACCTACGGGCTACATTACATTGAGTTCAAATCATTCACTCGACCGCTAAGCCTACAGGTTACTTTTATTTTGAGTTCGAGCAAACAATCACTCGACCATTACGCCTACAGGCTACATTACATCGAGTTCGAATCATTCACTCGACTACTAATACTACATGCTACTTTTATTTCGAGTTCGAGAAAGCACTCACTCGACCATTATGCTTACGGGCTACATTACATCGAGTTCGAATCAATCACTCGACTACTAAGCCTACGGGCTACTTTTATTTCGAGTTCGAGCAAGCACTCACTCGACCATTACGCCTACGAGCTACTTTTATTTCGAGTTCGAGCAAGAACTCACTCCACCATTACGCCTACGGGATACATTGCATCGAGTTCGAATCATTCACTAAGCCTACATGCTACTTTTATTTCGAGTTCGAGCAAGTACTCACTCAACCATTACGCCTACGGGCTACATTACTTCGAGTAAAATTACTCATTTCTTCGAATTCAAACAAACACTTGACTATCTAAGGCTGAAGGATGTTCGAGCTCGATAAAGCAAAGGGGACTACCCACAAGGACCGAAGACAACAAAGATTAAAATTCAAACTATCTATTTAGCTTGAAAGGCTATTTTGCTCCAAAAGGAAGTTCTTTATACAAAAACCGAAAGCGGTATCAAAAGAACGCAGCAAACGACCTAAGGCCCTAAATGACTCAATCTTTATCGGAGGCCATATTCTCCGCATCGTCCTCATATTCAGACTCCCCCGAGTCATCGAAGTCCTCCTCAGGAAAGGCCAACCTTCAAGCTTTGTTCTCCTCCGCCCTGGCGACTTCAATCTCGACCCCAATATCGAAGCCCTGAGCTCTGACCTCCTCGAGAGCTTCTCTACGAGCTTGCCATTTTGCATGTTTGACCATGCTCTCATCCTTGGCTTGGTTAACCTCGACATCGATCCTGAACTGAGCCACTTTAGCATCAACTCTTTTATTGGTTTCGATCACCTCAGATATGGCCCCTTCAAGTTCTTTAGCCAAATCTGTTTTATCTGAAGTGGCCAAATCCAACCGATGTTGAAGCTCTTTTATCTTTTCGATCAGCCCCGAAGCATTTTCTTTCGCAGATCGAAGCTGGGCATCAGACAGCTCCAACTGAGCTTGAACAGCTTCCTTTTTCGAGGCAAGGATATCCATATACTTTTTAAATTCTCCTGCCTCATCCAGTAGCGCATCTACCTGTGAGTTAAGTCGTCGAATCTGCTCGATCCTCTACCGAACCTGCAGAATCGGATCGTTAGTGGTTATCTCTTTTTCATCTTCACTATCATGGAACATTCAGAATACCTGCTCAGCCATCTCCTCATGCTCTTCTCGAGCCGCTGTCAAATCTGCTCGAAGTTTTTTACTAAGGAGCTTGTATGAGTCACTCTTCTCAGTGAGGCTCCAAACCTCGGCATCATGCTACTCCCGGATTCGAAGAAAGGCCTCGTGATACAACATCGAAGCCTACAAACAAAAGGAAAAACATTAGAATTACCTACAACTCTATGTGTAAAAGAAGTGGCAAAAATGCCATCAGAGTTACCCGATTCAAAGCATGTTGGGCCTCGTTGAAGAGACAAGCGGGCCCCACCGCATTCATTACTGATTGATCTTCTTCGGTCACCAAGGACCGAAGGTAACTGTCAATCCCCACAGGAGAAGAAAAAATTCAGGTATCCGCAGGTACGGAGAGCACTATCTTCCGCCTTCGGTCGGGATCGATACTCGGGGCCGAAAATCGGTCACCAGTTTTGAATCAATGAAGGCTCGGTAAAACACGACCACGTCACTTTTTTAGGTACCGACATTCCACCAAAATCGGTAACCTCCTCCGAGGCACCTGACTCGAGCCCTTCCAGAAAACCATGGATATCGGCCGACTCCTGAATACCCTCATAGGACCGATCCTCTAACATGACGGCCTCTTGAATCATGGCATCCGAAATCTGAGGGGATCCGCCAATGTCAACTATCCCAAACTCATCCCTTGAAATATCTTCTACTGCCCGAGAAGATCCACCCTCGGTATCCCTTTCAATCATCTTAGCTCGAGAAGGGATGATCTCGGCTTCTTCTTGTTCTGGGATTATGGCCAAGGTTCCCTGATTTGCTTTCACCAAATTGGAAGACTGTTGAATCACAACATTAGCCCGTACACAGGCTAAATTCTCCTCTCCTTCTTTGGGTTCGTCCCTTAAATGGTGGGTCACTTCCAAAGACATAACACCAGAGCCCCCCTTCGGCTTTCGAGATCTCTTAGCCGGTTTTTTCTTTTCCGAGCTCGGGGAGCCCGATACGTCTTTTCTCTTCCTTTCTTTTACCTGCTTCAGTCCAGGAACTTCTTCGCCACCAAGTGGTGGCCTCATGACTACATCTTTCACGAGTCCTACAAAAGGGAAAATGGGGATTTACCATACAAACCGATGAAGAGACAAATCGGCAAAAAGATTTACCATGGCTGCGAGCCTCCCATCGAACCTTTGATAATTCGACCCAAGCACGCTCGGAGTATGGTCTCTGCAACACCAGGCTTTTGACTCATTATTTAAGATTCGGGATCGGTTCCGGCATTCGAGCTACGACTATGACAATAAAAGAAAAATGGATCAACAAAATAAAAGGCAATCACAAAATCAAAACTGGCAAAGAGAAACGTTTACTCACCGCTCATATTCCATTTCTCGGGAAATGACAAGCCATCGGCAGGGATCAGGTCCGAGGTTTTGATTCGAACAAAACGGCCCATCCAACCCCGATCCCGAGTCTCCTCTATGCTCGAGAATGACGCTTTGGTTGCTCGGCGAGCAAGCTTGATCAACCCTCCTCGATAAAGTCGGGGACTGTAAAGGCGCATAAGATGATCGATGGTGAAGATACGCCCCTCGACCTTGCTCGAGAAAAATCGAAGAAGAATCTCTATCCTCCAAAAGGAAGGGTAGATTTGGCCGAGTGTCACATCGTACCTCTTACAAAAGGCAACAATGACACGGTCTAGAGGTCCCAACATGAAAAGATAAGTGTAAACACTTAAGAACCCTTCGACGTGGGTAGTAATTAATTCATCAGGCGATGGGATTACTACGAGTTTATTATCCCAGTTGCATTCTTGTATGACTTTATCGAGAACTTTTTTGGTAATTGAATAGTGGTACCTCGACATCGGCTCACACCGACCCGGTATCGGAGAAGGCTTTTCAACTTTAAAATCACCTACAGTCGAACACCCTACCGGAACGAATTCCTCAGGGCGGGGCTCTTCCACATCCTCGGCACCGGCAGGTCGAGATGAAGAAGCGGTCTCTATTTGCGGAACAGTTTTAGACGTTTTTGCCATTTAAAATTCTGTGAACAAAGAACGGGAGTATTTGGTGTCTTAAGAAAGAGTTTGTAGTAAAACTTACAGATTTGCAAGCAGAAAACTCAGAAAAGACGAAAAGGAACTTAGAAAATTTGGAAGATTGAAGACGTAAAAGTGATGAATGGTGGAAGGAAAGCTTGGTAAAATCGAACCGATAGGACAGCTATCACATACGTCATGGTCGGGATCGATGTAAACATCAACATATATCTGATTGAGTTGTTGGAAAATCATATCGTTTCTCGCCACATCCTTTTCCGAGAAACGAGGGGACTATTTGTGTACGGTCAAAATCGATTGAGTCAGTCGTACGGACTGGTCGAGACGATAATGTTTCGATCAAAGGGTATCTGCATGACAAGCTCGGTCGAGGTCCGAAGTAAGGGCGTCGAGCTTCGAGCTCTAAGACTGATCAATGACAAGCTCTGTATCATTATCGAGCTCATATATAAATCGAACTACGAGGCAAAGCGGAGATTATCGAAGATGCATAGACCGACCAACACTCACCCCGAATATCGAGACCCCAAGTCAGAATCGAGCTCGAACCAAGGTTGATGGCTCGATCCAATACCGAGCTCAAGCCAGTATCGAGCTCGCAGACAAGAGCCGTTGCAACCGCACTATGGGAGAAAATCTTGGCGGAAATCGAGGAAAAGACAATTTATCGTGGGTCCTCCACTATATGTTTTTATTATTATAGATAAAGTAAGATCTCTCTAATATAAGAGGGGATGTTAACACATTTAGTGGGGACCACGTTACCTTATTCATCAATATTTTCCTTTTCTCTGTCTTATATTTTATTCCATTTGTCAAGAATAGAGATATTTACATTTCAATCTACAATTTGTATCAAGTTATATCACGTGTCCTTAAAACCATACACAAATTTAATTCTATCCGATTTTTCGGTTAAACACTTTTGTATATTTTTAAATATTACAATTTTAGTTTTAAAATATTAAATTAATCTTATTCAATTAATTTCGAACATTAGTCAATGATTTTGACTAGAAGCGAATATGACAACTAATTTGAGAAAAAGAGCTTAAAAAAAAAAAGAGTGGCACTCACATATAATAAAAGGCCAGCATCTTACGTGTCATCTGTGTCAGCGTGATTGAGAAACACATTCAGTCGAAAGTATTTATATTGGTCTGTCTGAATCTAGTCCTGGAACAAAGTAAAGAGAGGAGAGAAACAAAGAACTCTTTAAATTCTTCATTTACCTTGTCGGTTTTATATTTTACAATATAAAAAAGGAACGGAGAATTGAGAACAATTTCTCCTTTTCCTCTTCCTTTCCCTTCCTCCAAGCTAGCATTAAAAAATTAAAAAGAATTCTGTTTGGCGTTAATTCTTCTTCAAATTAACAAGAGGAAAGCCGGGAATCTTCCTCTTCATTTTCTTGTTCTAGAACTCGGGTTTTAGACTTTCTGCATTTCTTGACCTTCTAGGTACCTTTTTTTTTTGTTTCCCCATTTTTATTTCACACCCAATTTTTCTTTTATATAAGAGGATATTTGATGTTCTGTTCTCCCTACAAAATTAAATTGCAAATTATTCAGTAATACAATTTGGGTACAGCTTTGTTTTGTATTAAGGGCAATTGGGTCTACTATTTCTTGATTTTATTTCATAAAGTTGTGATTTTGTTTTGGAATTTGGATATGAACATGGCTGAAGGGGGAGAAAAGACAAATGTGGTAGTGATTGGAGGTGGAATTGGTGGTTCCCTTGTTGCTAAAACCCTTCAAAATGAAGTTAATGCTTCATTAATTGATGAGTAAGCATTTCTCTCACTCTTTATTGATTTTTCTTAGCTTGTAAATCAATGTGAATTTGCAAAGGTTTTAGCTTTGTTAGTGGTTTAGTGGTTGATTCCTTCAAAATTCTTGATTTTTATCATGACTAAGGACAGTCCGGTGCACTAAACTGTCCGGGAAGGGCCGGACCACGAGGGTCTATTTTACGCGGCCTTACCCTGCATTTTTGCAAGAGTATGTTTTCACGGTTCAAACCCGTGACCTCCTGGTCACATGACAACAACTTTATCAGTTACGCCAAGGCTCTCCTTCCGATTTTTATCATGACTACTTGTTTGAATTTGTTTCTTGTTGATTTGTTATGTTTAATTTAACTCAATGCATGAAATGAGTGCAGGAAAGATTATTTTGAGATCACATGGGCAAGCTTAAGGTCTATGGTTGAACCTTCATTTGCTAAAAGATCAGTGATTTCTCACTCTGAATACCTTCCTCATGCCAAAATCATTACATCAGCTGCAGTTGACATCACAGAAACTGATGTTTTGACAGCCCAAGGCAGCCGGATTCGGTATGACTATGTTGTTGTTGCCACTGGTCATACACAAGGTGGTGCTTCGACGACAACTGAGAAGATCGGTCAATACCAAGCAGGTATTGGTTCAATCTCATTCAATGTGGTTACTTTTTGTGTTACTAGTTTTATCTTAAGACACTAACCTTAAGGAGTTCGAGGGTTTTCTGATAGGTCATTGAAGACTCAAATGGTGATGTATTGGCATCACTTCACCGACAAGTTGTCTTGCTTACCATATCATAGTTTTGAACATGCGCAATTCTGTTCTTTTAGATTGACATTTTACCTATATTATAGATGTGCATTTTATCTTCAACAAGTTATTAGCAGATGCATAACTTCAAAAACTATATAATAGTAGAGAACTTTGAGAAGGGGGCTAAGGCATATGGGGAAAAAAAAGAACAAAGAGAAAAGTGAATCATAATTTTCGTTTTTCTGTTTGGGAGCCTATCAGCCTACAGAGGCTAAAAGAAATTCTTAGCTCCCTTGTGTTAGCACGGCTGAATTATCACGGAAGAGTTGAGTAATACAAATCAAGCTTTCCATTGTTCAGTAGACCAGGCTGAAACTGCACATGTTTCATGGTATATAAAGCTTGTGCTTAACTCTTATTTCTTGGTTTACAGAGTATGAAAAGATAAAGGCTGCTGACTCCATATTAATAGTTGGAGGAGGGCCAACAGGTGTGGAGCTGGCTGCTGAAATTGCTGCTGATTTTCCTGCTAAGAGGGTGACGCTGGTGCACAGGGGATCAAGATTGTTAGAATTTGTTGGAGAAAGCGCCAGTAAAAAGGCACTGAATTGGCTTACTTCAAAGAAAGTTGAAGTCATCTTGGGACAATCTGTCGATGTAAACTCTGCATCAGATGGTGTTTACAAAACATCGGGTGGAGAAACCATAGTTGCTGATTGCCATTTTATTTGCATCGGTACACCATTTGGTTCAGCATGGCTAAAAGAAACTTTCTTGAAGGATAGTTTGGACAGTCGTGGAAGGCTAATGGTTGATTCAAATTTGAGGATCAAGGGTCACAACAATATCTTTGCTATTGGGGACATCACTGATATTCCGGTAATTCGATCAAACCTTCTATAATCTTTGTAAACCTTGGTGTCATCCCAGTAAAGCTTTTGATGTTAATGCCCCTCTCCATGATAAATATGAAAAAGTATACTTCAACTACTATTCAAGAACTTCTGTCTATGCATCCTCTGTTCCCGATTCCCCTTCTTCATAGTCATAGCCAAGGCCTGGCACCAGAACTTCAACGATTTACTTTTTCTGAGATTGTAGCAGTAATAAATGATGAATTACTAGTAAGCTCTTTCTATTCTGAATCTCCATTTTCCCTTATTTTAGGAAAAAAAGAGAAAGAAAAAGAGTGTTGTATGTCCACTTTTGTCATCATAACACGACTTACCTATATTTGTATATGGTGTTTGTAGAGCTAACAAGATGTCAAATCTATTATGGTACCTGCTAATGCTACTTAAGTACTTGAATCGCAACTTTAGGAAACATGATGGAAGTATCGCCAATCTCCGATGCATTTCAGTATTAACTTTAACTGCTTGCTAATGTAGCTGCAGCTATTTGTTCATTGTTACTTTTCCTTCTTCTCCTCGTATAGAAAAGCCCGTGCTAGTAACTAGACTTGGCTAATATTATATATACAATTGGATAACTATTAGACCAATAAAAGCTCCAACAGATCGTATTAGCTCTTATGCCATAAGATGCATTTTTATCTGCAAGACATCCTTACATTGTGATGGTGAAATTCAGGAACTTAAACAAGGATATTTGGCTCAAGAACATGCAAAGGTAGTTGCCAAGAACATCATCTTGTCAATAAAGGGAGTAGAAGATGATCACAAATTGGCTGTGTATAAGCCAGCCACTAAGGCATTAGCTATAGTTTCTCTAGGGAGAAAAGAAGCAGTGGCCCAATTTCCTTGTTTGTCAATTGCTGGACGCGTTCCAGGCATGATAAAATCTGGGGATCTCTTTGTTGGAAAGACGCGGAAGGGACTTGGTCTACAGCCTGATGTTTAGTTGTCTCCTATATCTGGAAATATGTGTGCTGTAAAAGTTAAATGGTTTGATATTTGTTTGTTTGTTAAGTTAGATGGTTCTTCTAACTGTTATTATCTCGTTTGATTTTGGTTTTCAACCTTATACAAGAGTGTTCTTCTCTTTCAATCCTGGTGCTTCTTCTTTTAAGCATTTAATGTTGTTTTGAGTTTGTGGTCATTTTTGTAACTGGTGTATACAGTTAGAATTACATTGTTCTTCTAACTGATTTATTCATTTCTGTGGTTTTTGTTTCTCTAAAGCCTCATAAAAAGAATTAGATTTTCTTTTTCGGGATAACTTTTTAATTTTTTTTAAAAATATTTGTTTATTATGAACGACTTTTAAAAAAAATCGTCTACAAGTTCTTTCTTTTCTTCTTGTGGAGGGCTTCTAATATTAAAGGTACCTCAAATTGTTGAATATCGAAAATGAAATGAACTAAAATGGAGCGAAATGTATTGTGAGAATTGATGATTTTAATTAACTTAGATTTGAGGTGCATGTTCTTGTTGTTCACAAGTTGTTTTTCTTCTTTGCCTGATTTTATTACGATTTTTGTAGTGGATGAAAAAATAGAAAAGTAAAGAACATTTAGCGATATCAAATCTAAAGCTTAAATTTTTTGGATTTGAATTACAATAATTGCATCGCAACTCTAATAATATACTATGAATTTGTATTACATAAGAGTAAGGGTGTGTTTGGTACGAAGAAAAATATTCCAAACACTGGTTCTTGTTGTAAGTGAATGCAATGAAAGGGGCTACTAAGTGGATCCAGACCATTCAACTTGCCATTTGCACTCTCCTAGGGTGCGATCGTAGGAAGCTCTATTAGCGACCGGCAAGCGACATGAGCGAAGGAAAAACCTTGTCTAGCAACAAAGAGACGAAGTGACCGCAAGCTAGCAACAACGAAAGAATGAGCGACAACAGCTCGAAAAATAGTTTCCAATTTATTCATTTTTGGTTGGCTTAAATGTTTTGAAAAATATTTTCCTCATGAACTCATTTTCCTCTAATTGGGGGAAAATGTTTTCCCTGTCAAAAGAAGGAAAAATATTTTCCATAAATTTTTTTCAACATTCTCCATCCTATTCCCTATCCTCACCCACAAACCAACCCTACCCCACACCCCACCCACCCCAACCTCGCGAACCGCTCTAAATAGAAATATTATTAAGAGTACTTTTTTTTCATGTTGTAAATAGAGTACTTTTAATCATGATATCGAAAAAGTATTTTCTTTCATTTCAACAAAACGAGTATTTTCTTTTCATAATATAGAAAATAATATTTTCTTTCATTTCAACAAACTAAGTATTTTCTTTCATTTTAACAAAACTAAGTACTTTCTTTTCATGATATAGAAAAAAATATTTTCTTTCATTTTAACTAAATGAGTACTTTTTTTTCATGATGTAGAAAAAATATTTTATTTCATTTCATCAATCCAAGTATTTTCTTTTCATGATGTACAAAAATTATCTTCTTTCGTTCAACATATTGAGTAATTTCTTTTCATGTTGTAGAAATGATACTTTCTTTTTCAACAAAAAAAGTATTTTCTTTATAGTAATCGAGTTCAAATTTCAACGTCGTTCGTGTGTAAAAAAATAAAGTAGTACATTAGTTCCTTTTTGGTTTGTGTGAATTTTGAAAAGAATAATTAAATTTTTGAAGAAAATAGAGCTCCGGGGGGGGGGGGGGGGGGGGGGGGGGGAGGGTGAGGATTACAGGAAATATGAGGATTTTGGGGAACATGTGTTGAGGAGAGTAGCATAAAAAATTATTTTCCAAAAAAAATTTTATACTCTCTAACCATATAGTAGAAAATATTTTTCGAAAAAGTTTTTCACTCACCAACCAAACAAAGGAAAATAAGTGATAAAACCACTCATTTTCCAGGAAAATATTTTTCATGAAAAATATTTTCTTTCATACCAAACACACCCTAATTGTAAATTTCAATTGACAAAATACTAAGTGAGATCTTTTTATTTATTAAAGCCTTAATGAGCAAAGTTATTACAAAAAAAGACGTTGGAATTTAGATATTCTAAATTATACCCCATCTAATCCTTTTTATTTGTCATGTAACAAAGAAATGGTTTAAAATCACTTTAAAAAATTTAAAAGGTATTAATATTTTCTTATTTCACTTTTACTAGTTCAAGTAGTATATAATCATTAACTATATAATCGTTAACGCACAAATAAAAAGTACCATTAGTAGTGTTTTACAATTGGGATTCAAGGACCTGGACCTCAATACACGTGATAAACACGTGCAATAGCTACGAACAAGATTTCCTCAAATTCTACACCTCATTAACAACGACTCAAACTGATTTTCTCTGAAACTTCGTCCCAGAAACTTCTTCAGCTAAGTCATCGAATCCCGCGCAAGTACAAATTCATCTTCCTCCTCCCAATTCAGCAATTTCTTTCTCCCATTCCTACATACACGTTTCTCTACTCAATCTCCCATTTCTCAATTCAATCGAAAACCCTAAATCTCATCACACCAGAGCCGCCGACGAAGGAGAAGAAGGTTTTAGAAAGATGAGAAGAGTTTTCGGTGTTAAGAAACAAACAGAACCTCCTCCCTCCATTCAAGACGCTTCCGATCGGGTATCGTACCTAAACTCCTTAATTACTCCAATGCAGTCGTTAATTGTAGCTTTATTGTTATAATATAGTATCTGTTTTACAATAAGGACTTGTTTTGCAAGTTTTGATATATAGATTGGCCTAATTAGACCGATTCACAATCATATATATATATATATAGGTGATATAATACAATAACTTAGCCAGGCATATACATATACACCAAGTTTAACTAATTCTAAACAAGCTTGGTATACTTTTGCTTAACATCATGTGCAAAACAAAATTTAATTTAACCCATGATTTAAGTGATAACAGCTTGAGCAAAAAAGAATAACACGTATCATGCATTTAATGGTTTGGTGTATACACTGATTTGCACAAAATTGGTTTATTCAATTTAATTTGCTTGTTGGTGCTTCAATGTATTGTGGTTGTTTTTAGTTTTGCAATTTTTTTGTCAGACACTTGCCCAAGTATTGCTCAAAGGTATATGTATATGTTCACAGAGGTATATGAATCCTATACTTCCTTTAACTGGGTGCACAAGAAGGTTTCTTTACATTCATATGATCTAATCACAGTACAGGCAGATAGCATGTTTGCCCAAGCTTCTAGGAAGCTAAAAGTGCTTATTTTGGAGGGTTAGGGTGTTTGACCAAGCTTTTAGGAAAAATATAAGTGCTTTTGACTAGTAGTAGAAGCTAAAAAAGTAGTTTTTCCCTGGAAGCACTTTTGAAAACTTGGCCGAGCACAAATTGCTGCTTTAATATTTGAGAAACTGCTTTTCAAATTGATTAGTCAAAAAATAAATTGTTCTCCAAAAGTACTTTTTCAAAAAACAATTATTGAAAAAAGCACTTTTCAAAGGAAGCAAATTTTGGATTCTTGGTCAAACATGCTAAGAGTATTGTGCTTTTCAATGGTTATCTATTTGGTGTTGAGTAAGCATTGTGCTTGTTTCTTCTTCAACTTGTGGGGCGTTGTATATCGTGAGCTAGCATGTGTGACGTTTCATACCAAAGTCATTTCTAAACTTGTTATACTGTCAAACTTATTGCTTTCGTGCAGATATGGTTGTTTTTTCATTTTCGGTTAAAGTTAGACTAACAATTTTTTTCCATTTCCTTCGAACAAGCCCTCTGATCTCTCATGTGTGCGTATTTGTCCATCGAATTCGTTATGCCTTGGATGAGATGAATGATGTGTATCTTTCTGAGAGCTAGTGGCCTTCTCTGTTCTGTATTTTCTATTTTTCTTTTGAACGCATTTTACCAAAGGAATGCTTATAGTGTATTCATTACCTGATAAAACAATCTTTTCCGGTAAAAAAAAGTTGTGCTCGTGCTTTGCATCAGATTTCTGATTTATCGGTTCTTATATGTTCAGATCAATAAAAGAGGTGACACCGTGGAGGAGAAAATCAAGAAGCTTGATGCTGAACTTGCGAGATACAAGGAACAGCTGAAGAAGACCCGGCCAGGTCCAGCTCAGGAAGCTGTAAAAGCTCGAGCAATGAGGGTATTGAAGCAGAAAAGAATGTGAGTCTATCCTCTATTTTATTTAAGAGTACGGTGAGGTTTAAAGCGGCTGTTGAGCTTCAAATTGACTGCTTTGTGGGCAGGTGTATAGTTGCATTAGAGGCCAAGTAACATTTAGGTTCTGGGATAAGTGAGCTGTATAAACACAGAGAATAAAGTGCTGAAAGAACTGAGAAAATACATTTGTGTGGGTACATTGATGTAACCATATTATGAGGAAGAAAAACATTGTGTTAGTCACTTTTGACAGTTTTTCTCACAAGGGCTAGTTCTTGAAAGGGTTTGTTGTTACTTCGTCCAAAAAAAAAAAAGAAAATTAAATGAAACAAGAACTGGTCCTTGTAACAGTTCCGACTTTGGAAACTCACCAACTTGCAATCCACTAAAATAATTTTAAAATTTAAAAAAAGAAGGAAAAAAGTCTGACCTCTTAAGCTATAGGTGATTACTCTATTAACTCCACCTGGATTTCATATGAAGCAAAAGTAGATGGCCCACTAATGATGGTGAATGTTCTGTTTACCTTAATACATTTCTCTACGTTTTGCTTTCTTGTTTAGGGTAGGTATTTCCTTTTTTTCAGGTTGGATTGTTCTTCCAATTTGGGAGAAAACATTTTTTGCTTGTTTGACAAGCTTATAGTTTTTATTTTTATCTATTGTTTAGAATGCATGATATATTTTGTTGAATATTCAACAGGTATGAAGGTCAACGTGACATGCTCTACAATCAGACTTACAACCTAGATCAAGTTTCATTTGCTGCTGAAGGAATCAAAGATGCTCAGCAAACAGTATGTTAAATGGAGTTTATGCTCTTTTTCTTTACTATTACCTTTTTCAGATACCTAGTTTTTACCCATTTTGTTTATGAATTGCGTAACTCAAAATGGGCAGCTACCTGTAATTATCTTTTAGGTGCCTTGATAAAGTAAAATTCTTTTATACCGTCGGTGTATAAAGGTTAAACTCTTAAAACTATTATATGATTACACCTGTAGGATACTTCTCTATTGTTAGTTCTGATAATCCAAGTCTCTACAAGCCTCATTTAGCCTTTTTTTTGTTTGAAGTTTGAGTACTTAATTGATATTCAAATCTTTAACATTCATTTCAAAAGGAACATATTTTCTTTACCCCAATCCATTTGATTGAAAAATCTTGGTTTCTTGAGTTAGCGTCACTCACAACTCTGATTCAGTGATGAGTACATCAAGTGAATGTTATTTGTGTAAATGAAGGAATATGATTTTAGTCTATTTAACTCATGGTCATCCTGGGTCAATAATTATTAGGTTTTTCAAGTCACTAAGGTTAATAATGTCGGACTTTTGGGCTATATCAATTCATGGTAAAGTGTATTTTTTCTTGATGGCGGCCCACTGGTCACAGCTCAAGGCGTATCAGGTGAACTATTGCCTACCTCCCTAGAGGCAGGGAGGTAGACTTATTTATCACAATGAACAGATTTCATTATGTGGCCTAGAGTTTCTATATCCTACGTGATCCCATGTTGGAGATTTGATGTTTGAAGGAACAATTGAACAATTGGATTCATTTATATACAGTAGAATTTGCAAGTACTAACTTGATTATGCTTCAACAGATGTCAGCTTTGAAGTCGGCAAACAAGGAATTGAAAGGAATGATGAAGACAGTGAAGATTAATGATATAGATGTATGTATTCTTCGTGGTTGTTGTATGTTTTAGTATCCTTGTGCATTTATCCTCGGTCCTTTCCGAATTTATCGTGGTTGTTAATTGTGATATTATTATGCGTAAATTTAGAACCTGCAAGATGAAATGATGGACCTGATGGATGTGAGCAATGAAATTCAAGAGACTCTTGGTAGAAGCTACAGCGTGCCAGATGACATTGATGAAGAAGAACTTATGGGTGGTAAGCTTAAGTAGCAATATATTTATGTAGAGAAGTAAAAAATATGTCAGATGAGCATTTAAGTTGTCAATTTTTATGCAGAGCTTGATGCTCTGGAAGCCGACATGGACACTGAAGGCGAAGGTGTCCCTTCATATCTTCAACCTGAGCCCGATTTGGATGCAGAGCTTAGCCTACCATCAGCACCAACAGGGCATGCACCCATGCCAGCTGGGAGAGCTAATCCGCAGGTAAAGACAAATGTTGTATGGCATAGTAATTAGTCTACCTGTACGTAGATAGTCAGTTATATGCATGTATACATTTGCGTGCATATTAGAGCCTGTATCTTTTCGTATGAAAATGAAGTTATATTTATCTACTTGGAAAGCCTGCATTTTCGTATGAAAATGACATCTCCCCAGTCTGAGAAGAAAGGTTGTTATGCCTCCTCTCCCAGCCCTCTCCATTGCTTCTCTTTTTCCTGTTTTCTTTTTGTTTTGGTTTCTGTTTTATTGGGTTTTTTCTTCTTTCATGTGAAATGGATGTGTGAATGTACGTTGATGATTTTTCTTTGACTTCTGATGCACAGGCTGATGATGAACTAGGATTACCTGCTGTCCCTCGCGCATCAATTCGTGGTTAAATAAAGGAGTGGGATACTGTTGATAACTTCTTTGGGATTACTCTTTGTTTGTTGGGGAAATCCTGGTGTAAACATAGTGTGCAGAATATATTTCATTGCCATTTCCAAATGACTAGTGGTGATTCATTGTAATAATGGACAAAATACTTGATTGTATTATGCAATTCGGTATCTTATCCTACATCAACAAAGAAAAGAAATCACATGCAACATTTAGGACTTCGGATTACTTTCCGTGTCTGGTTTTCTCCTATAAAATAGGTTGTGGAATTGCTTCCAAGATGCTCTATTTTGGTGCCGGTGCCATGTTCGGCTATCTTAATAGGTATTTAACGTCCTTGCCGAAACCTGGTAAAATGGTGATGGGATTTTGTGCGTGTAAAATTGCTACCGGGTAAATCATTGTTCTTAATCCTGCAGTCCTGCTAATGAATTTTGACGAATTGTTTGTGCTCAAGTGCATGCAACTGGATTTATCTCCCACGCAGTATACGAGTAAGCCATAATGGCCCTCGAGATGCAGCATGCCAATTGCCAAGCATAAGACGATCTTCACATTGAATCCACTACATAGTTATTTGCACGTGCAGTCAATACTTGCACAGATGTCTTGCATTCAATACAAAATTCATGACACAAATTGTTCTTTCCTATTTCAGTACTGACAATTCTGATGTACTCATAGTTTGCACCTTAAAAATACGGGCGTGGTACTGATAAATTTAAGATCCACTTAGAGATTTTCTTTTTCATTTTTCGTATTTATAGATAGGGATGTGAGGCACATAGAGTGGATTAAAAAAGAAGTCAATTAGGCAGTACATTCACAGTTATCGTCCTAATCCCTAAAAGTGTCATTCCCATTTGGAACATACTACATCCTAAAGAGGATTTACAGGCTTAAGTCTAAAGGAGTTCCATCATAAGCATTTTGGAAGGATGTTGTAATGAAGAAAAATATGCCAAAAGAGATCAACTTCCTTTAGTTGAGATCCAGTTTTCCAAAGTCCAGCATCTGCCAAGCAGCTTCCGAACCGATCTCAGCAGCAGAACTTAGCCTGAATTTGGTGTTCATCTTACTGTTGGGAGAATGTGCTAAGTATCTCAATCTTTCCAATTCTTTTCTCAGTGACCTGTACTGGGCTGCATAGAGTTTTAATATAAAATCAGATCATTCGCCCCTTCTTTTAAACTATCATGTCTGCTGCCAATCCTCAATGGGAGAGGCAGGAACCAAGAAAAAGTTTGAGTGCACAAGTGACACCAAATAAAGGAATAGCATTGGTACATCAACCAATATGAAGTGAAAGAAAGACAAAAACAATGATACAAGCTAAGAATTGCAATTGACTACAAATGGAAGTTTTGAATCTCGGCAGCTATAATATATATCCACTCATAGTCTTTCAATGAAATTTTTTTGGAATCCAATGTCAGAGAAGGCAGATAAAGGGAGAACGTTTGAAACTTTTGGTGTTTTACTACCTCATGAACAATTGAGGCAAATAAGAAACAAACTAAGACGAACACGAAGCAGTTAATTGATTGACTTTAACAATTATAGAGTGCAACTAAATTCCAGCGCTTAAGTCGTCCAGGAAAGACAAAAAAGAAAGCAAAAGAAAATCATTAGCAGTTAAGTAGCTGGTAAAATAAACTATATCAAATAAGTATTATGGACTGCTTGATTGATCCAACGATAAATAACTCACCATCAACAATGACTTTTTCCTGCTGAAGTCTGAGCATCTGTTGCTTTAGCTCTCTATTCTCCATTGATAAAGCAACACGCTGCTGAAGCAGAGAAGCAACCTTGGCAGCTAACTCTGACTCTAGAGCCTGCATTCAAAAATGGTACTTTCGCCACTCAGCTACACAACACAACAGTGTGAAAAATTAAGCACCATATTGCTAAGTATGTAACACCAGATATTGTGTTGCTTGCAAAAACATGACCGATAATTAGAAACTAATGCATACAGAATTCAGATCACCGGTGATTTTTTATTTTTTATTTTTTTAACTGGTTATTTCAGATTATTAAAGATTGTTGTGTAAGAACCATATCTAGCACACATGGGCGGAGCCACAACATCCGAACCCAGTAGCTTTGTTCGTACTTTGTATTTATCTTAAAAAATCTATTGAATATGTATAGATACATAATTTAGAACCAAATAACTTGAAAGGATTGCAACGCCGAACCCATAAGCTTCAAATCCTAGCTCTGCTTCTACTAGCACACACAGTAATGTTGTCATGATTTAAAACATTCTCAATAATGTTGTCAACTATGATTTAAAACATTCTCAATTATTATGAAACTACTTAATATAACATTGGGATCTCAACTATGATTTCAAATCATGGTCTTCTCTCAAATCAATCTGAAAGTGATTAATCAACAATTGACGTGTAGCCATGAAAACTTTAGTTTTACAAGAAAAGTCGGATTAGTCTTTGCAGTTCCTTAATCTATGCTGTTATCACTTATATGTGAAGCTCAAGCCATATCCACATTATGAACTATTCATTAAAGGAAGGCTTTGGGAAAAAGCCATATTGTAGAAATGGTAACAGTGCAGTATTTTCCTACATAGCAAGTACCTCATATGTGTTGACAGTTCTCTCTAGTTCAGAGATATATTGGAGTTTACGAACCCTTGACCGTTGTCCAGGATGCCTGTATACAAATTGCCCAAATAAGTGTCATGTATTATACACTCCTCTAGAAACAAAAACCATCTTAGAAAGACATAAATCCTCCAGATAGGCTGACTTGAAAACAAATATGAAACTAGAGCACACTCTTAGGTGTGTGCACAATTTTATCACTTCCTCCGGTCCAAAATAAGTGTTGTTTAAGGTTCTAGCGTACCCATTAAGAAAACCATTTAATGGCATTAATTGTAAGGGTTATTAGACTAAATTACCCTTTATCTTTTTTCAAATTACCCTTTTCTCTTCTCATACTTTTTAGATAATATATTGGAGCAAGGGTGGATCTGGAAAATACATAATTAGTAACTTCTTGGTATCCTAAAACCACACCTATTTTGGACCAAATTTTGCTTGGCTAAAATGGCATTTAAATGGACCGAGGGTAGTAACAAAAATTGGGTAAATTTTAAAAATAAAAATTGTTGGGACAACTTCCAGAAAAGTTTGGCAAAAATAATAATGGGGAATAATAGATCACAACAGTCTCCTCTATTACCTACTGGTATGTCGGGATCCAATTGGTCATGAACATCATAAGCTGTTTTTGTTCACGAATCCCAGCATACCCGAAGAAAATTGAGTGTTGATGCTATCTTTAGTACCAGTAGTAATTAGGGACATGGGCAACTTTTGGCTTAAAGAATGATTACTCAATGGGTTGGTATTTTATTTGTGGTCTAGATGATTTAACTATGCCAGTTAAGCTTTGCAAATGAAATCCATTGGCTTAATCAACCAGTGAACGAAAATTGGGAAAAAAGTGAAAGGAGCAAAGAGAGGTTAGCCGCATGGTAAAAGGGATTGGAGAGACATAGGCGCACACTTTCAGCATTATGATCCCGTGGAGAAGAGTTTGTCAAGGCCATTTTTATTGAATAATTGAAGAGCATGATAAACCTTCTTTTCAACACCTTAAATGCCTCCTGACAAGATTTGGTGTAGAAGACCTAACAGGCACACCAAATTTACAATAATGCAAGAGTTTGGCTATATGCCTACACTGAGTAAGAAGCATTTCAACAATTTGAGTACCAAAAGTGGAAAGATGTTTTCATAGGATAGAAGGGACCAAAATGGCATCATTTTTGGAGAGGATGGTAATATCCAGGATCACTTGTCTCACAAAGCTGACATCTGCAAAGCGAGATTTTATGCCTAATTTCGTGAGACTTGAAATAGACATTCTTTATTAAACGGACAGTATTTCATGAAGGAACTCGCTTTGAGTTTTCTGGATTTTCCTTTTCATATGGAAACCTTGCTGATCTTTTTAAAGTCAGATTAGCCCTTTAAGTGCATCATTACAAGTCATAAGTCCTTTAGGGAGAATGTCAGTTTACCATGAATATCAAGCTACACAAGGGAAGATTACTAACACTCAAAATATGTGTATCCTTTATCAGTTACCACAATTATTACGTCTTTTGAAGATATTGCAAACTGTTCCCTCTATGCAGCTAAGTCAATGAGATTATTAGTGTCTATGGTAGCCATTTAACCAAACTGAAATAATATTTTTTAAGTTCCTAAATCATGCTAATGGCAGTTGCTTTTTCCTATAAAATAAGCAATATAAAGTTTGTATTTATACAAGAGGATGCTGAACCTGTACAAAACACAGACTAGAAATATTAGCAATTATATAAGGTGCATGCCTCGTATTTTCAAGAAACGTTTGGAATGATGTTGCTTTACCAAAAAATATAGACAGATTTAACAAGAGAAAAGCAGATATAGATAATACATTATCAACTAATAATGAAAAGTCTTGGAATAAGCATAAGAGTCCGGAATCTAACCGTTTCATTGCCTTTGCCTCAGCATTAACATCATTAGCTGCACCAGACACATTGCTTGCTAACTCCGATTGTGCAGCTCCAGACACAGAAATACACCTATCTAAATACTGTAAAGGGTTTGGGGACACATATTCCGACAACGCTGAAACTATAGCATTCTCAGCAAAGGTTATATTGCTCTTTCCACGCGGCGAATTAGGACCATAGATACAATTAGTCTTTGAACTACTATCCGATTCACAAGATGCGTTTGATTCAGTTTCGTCAAATTTATCAAAACCTTCAAATGAAACAAGACCATCCAAAAGTGTCAAAGAATCACTAGCTGATCTCCTATGCATCATGCCACCGGAATTTGAGTCCGATTCATTCAGCAGCTCATCAAGCCATGCAGGCTGCTCCTCTAAGATGGAACTCTGCGAAATGGATTTATGATGTCGAGGAGGTAACGGGTTATGTTGGTGTAGTGTTGTGGTAAAATGGTCTTGAACTGGACTAGTTAATGGTTTCTTCTGAAACGGGCAGCGAGGCGGAAGATGAGCTTGTCTTGACATGGTGAGCTTAACTACTAAGTGACCCTATCAAAGCTTTATGATTTTGTTTTTCACTCCTTCACAACAGAATCTAATACAAGAGGTCTTTCTCCCATGTTTCTTTCACCATCTTATTACCTAAATTCTACAAAAAGTTTTACAAAACATGAAAATTAGAAATTATATTTTATTTAAAAAAAAGTATTAAAAATCAACCAAAAATTCCATGAGAACAGAAAATCCAAGAATTTTATATTGGAGAGTAAAATAAGCAAAAGTGTAACATTTTACAGTTGGGAGTTAAGTCTTGGCAAGAAAATCTATAGCTGGAAACACATAAGAGCTTATGACATTTGATAATCTGAATTTGTTTCCCTGCTTATCGTTACAAAAAAATAACTGCTCAAAAGACTAAAGCTCATTGCTACAATTAAATTACAATAATCAGCCTATTTTATTTTTTTGACAAGGAATGAGCCTGGGGAGCAAAAGAGAAAAATAAAACAGAAAGACTTTTGAGTTCACTCTGAAAACATCCATTAAACCCTCTATGAAACAGCAAATCAAGAAACCAAAAATACCCAAATTGCAGAAAAGGAGTAATGCATGCATACAAAATATAGAGAAGGAAAAAAAAATAGGAAGCAAGATAAGGCATACTAAACAATCTACATTCCCCATTGATTAAGCACTAAACCCTCAAGATTTTCCTTCACTTTGACCACTATTTTTAGCAACAAAAAACACATTGCAAAAGGAAGAATATCAAGAAAATTGTTACAAAAACCAAAAAAAGAAATGAACCCCACAAACAAAAAAATGTTGCATAAAATGTACCTTTTTTTTTTCTTTCTAAATTCTTGAAAAAGTACTCTGGGCATACCTTATTTCTTCTCTTTCTTGGTGGTTTTTTTTTTTTTTGGAAGGAGAGTGAGAAAAAGAGAAGCAGTAGCTTTGAGTGTTTATGTTTTTTTTTGGCAAAATGCAAATGCCAATGTTGTTTAAGTAGTAGCAAGTTGATAGATTAGATACGGAGGATTCAATAACACAGTCACTCTCTCACAGCCCCATAACTCACTCTATTCCTAATTTACCAATGGACAATGTTGTTTAAGAGAGAATTTGGTATGTACTATTTGGCAGCTTTGAGTTGTTCACAGCTCATCTTCACTTTTCTTATGTTGCGTATAAAATTTTAACTCTCTCTCTTTTTACCCTTTTTCCTTTGTACTATTTTCTTTAGAGATCAATTTAAGACTCATTAATATAATACTAGTATTTACGTCGATTGTTATTTTAATTTTATTATATAGTAATTATGAAAAGATCCATTTTAGGTACCGATTGGTGTGGTCGCATCTTTAACTACTTTTTTCTCATCTTGGACCTTGCCTTTACTATAATTCTATTTTACTCTTCGCTCTACCTTTTTAAAATCTATCTCATGCTCTACTTTTTTTTTGTAATATTATATGTGTATTCTTTAGATTGTTGGTGTGTAATTTTATAAAACGACGAAAAATAATAGTATAATATATCTAAATATTATATACACTAAAATAATATAGTATAGTATAATAACAATCCAGACAAGCTGTAAAGGAACAATATTCTTTAGCAGAACTTTTTCCGTTCTCAAATTCGAATACAAGAACTTTAACGAATGGATGGATATCACCAGAATCTTTGGTGGTCATTTTTTTAGTCGTTTGGTACGAGATATAAGAAGGTATAGTACTGGTATAAAAATTTAATATCAACTTAATATTTTGTTTGGTTAGCAAATCTGGTATAAGTTATTCCGAGATTAAAATTAGTACCGAAATAACTTATATTTTGTAGAGGGTGGGGTAATTAGTGTCGGGATAACTTATATATTCTTCTTGGAAATTATGCAATTGCCATTTTTAATACAATATACCAAACAGTGGATAAAAAAAGTATCAGAATAACTAATCTCAGTATAACTAATCACAGTATAACTTATCCCGGCATAAATCGTATTCAAACCAAACGACCCCCGTAAGTTAGTTGCACTTTTTCACTTTATGCATTGATAATATCGAAAGTTTTGAAAAGCTAAAATTTGCAAAAATCTTTTTAGTTTATTGGCATTTTTTGTGATGATCAATACATTTGTTTTATTCTTGATATCTTTTGTAATCTTTAAATGACTTTTGCTAAAATAAAATTTTCAAATTCTCTTCATTCTAATTTCGTGTTCATTTTTATCTTTAATAATTTTTAATTCATATTTTTTATAATAAGGTTTAATGATATTTTAGTTATTTTAATTTAACTTCTATTCAAACACTAACTGCATATTTGTAAAATTAGTTTCAACTATTTAAAAGTACTTTTAAGCACTTAATGCTTATGAAGTTATTCTTAAGTACTCTTTCCGTCTCAGCTTACGTGGTACTACTTGAGACAAAATTTAAGAAAAAATAAAGATTTTTGAAATTTATGGCTTAAATAAGTTTTAAATATTTATATGGCTATAAATTATCTCGTTAAAGGTACAATGCGAACTTCTAAGTTAAATTGTCTCTAAATGTAGAGAACGTAATAGTCGTCTTGTTTGTTGATCCAAAACAAATATAAAAACAAAAAAACAAAAATAACAAGGAAAAACAAGAATACAACTTTGTACAAATGCAGATTCAGAATTTTAAATCTAGGAATTCCTACAAGGATATCAAGTTAATGTACATTAATAATTGAATTAACGAACTGGATTCCAAATTAAATATTTTTATATATTTAATAAATTTTCAATACAAATACAAGATCTAGCTAAAAGTTACTGAGTTCACGTGCACCCAAAACCTTTACACTAGATCCGCCCTGATTTTGTAAGGACTTTGTAAGTCATACCATTCAATTTTGCAAGGAAAAAAAGAATGCTTTTGAGAATCTACATTTTGTTGCAACTATAATCGATTGTCTAATTTTAAGATGTAAATTAAAAAAATTCTTTGTACTTTGTGATTGATTACTTAGAAGCAATTAACTAAGTGGGGACTTTATAAAAAGTGGTAATAAGCATTCAATAAATCATATAAAAGCAATTAAAAACATTATTGAGATAAAATCCACAATTTATCCCACTTAACATAGTGATAAACTTGAAGTCATTATCTTACACTTAGGAGAAGTATTAAACAATCTTCTTCATTTAAACAAAACAATTCAGCAATCCTCTCTCAGATTTATTTATTTGGCTGGAAAAAATGATGTTGTTTGGGAAGGTAAATTACTTTTACTTGATTTAAACTTTTTTTTGAATATTTTTAAAAATATGGTACTTTTACTGCAATTTTTGAATCGTAATTTATTGAAAACATTATATGTATTTCTACCAAATTAAGAATTAAAGTTCAAAATTCGTATAGTATGAATAAAATGCAGTGACATTTATACTCTGAATTACAATATCTTTTGTGTTACGGATTAATACACAAAAGTGATCGTAAAAAAGAGTATTTCAAGAACTTTCTCCTCAATAATTGCACATCGTAAGAATTTGAGAATATATTCTCCAAGACACATAGGATTCAAAATAAAGAAAACAAACAACCAATTTTAAGAATTTTTGGAAAGAAAAAAAAAGCTAAATCTAAGACTTTTTGTTTTCACCATTCTAAGACCATTATCATCAATATATTGCAATTACCATAGTCATCATCAATGAACCAAAGCCACACTTAGACAATTCTAAAATCATTATTATCGACATTATTGCTATTAACAATAACCCTTATCAGCAGAGTCTGTTGCAATATGGGTTCTATGAGTTTAACTGAACTCCACATTTTTGACACGAAATTTAAATAAGTATATAAAAAAATACTAAATTTTAGTGCATATTAGATTCTAATCTCATATTTTATTAGTGCAATACATTCAGTGAAAAGAACATAAAAATTAAATCATCGAATTTAAATTCTGAATTTGATTATGATAGTATAATAAACCAAAAACCATCATCACAAAAGTGAAACTTTCTTCATTGTGATTCATGCCTCAAAAAACAGTCTTTTCTTTTACAAAGATAGCCAAAATTATTGCCTATGAGGTACTATTATATGTTTCAGGGAGGAACCAAATACATAAATATCAATTTGTTCCCTTTTTATCCTTTGTAGAATCTTCTTAATATGCTTAGATATTTTCCAAAGAAAGATTGAACTTTGGCTAAAATATTGCATTTATTAGTAGTGTGAGACTTGGGATGATGAAAGGGACCACAACTCCAATAATAATTTATTGAAAGCTTGCTCACTAATTCCAAGTGCAGTAATTTTCAGTTTAGTTAACCATGTTGATTTAATTAGTAAAAAGCACTTGTACGTTAAACATATTTTCATTTGTTGTTTTACGAGATAGCGATGTTAATTAACACTTATTGGTTACTAAATATCTTCATTAGTCTTTGTCTGTCGAATGAGAAAAATAAAGCACATCAAGTTGAAGCCAAAAGAAAGTATCAAGAAGTGAAATGAAGTATAGTAGTGTATCTACATATACTTTTTAGATATAGTTTAATTTAGAGATTGAGTAGGACGGTTTCCTTTCTTATTTATTTATACAAATTATAAAAGGGAGATTAATCTAGGATATTGTTTTGTTTCATTACATGGTAGTCAACTTGATGTGCTTCATTACAAGGTAGTCAATTTTAACAAATTAAGAGAAGAATTTTTTTTTTATGTGTTATCATTATCATTAATTACTCATTTCTCAAATTATTTTTCAAAACTTCTCCAAATACTATAATTATTATGGACACTATGTTAAAATATGCACTTCATCTATTATTTTTTAAGAGACGTGCAAAGTCCATTGTGGACAAGTAAAGGTGAACAGATAGAGTACATTATATCTTTGTCGAGCTGAAAATTAAATAAGCATAGTACAGTCAAATCTCCCTATAACAATTTCGTTTGTTCCGAAATTTTTTGGCTGCTATAGTAAATTGTTGTTATAAAGGACATATATTATAACATAATATAATAATCGTTTTCAAGAAAAGCTCGATTTTATAGTAAATGACTACTATATAAAGATATTATAGAGAGACTTGATTATAATAGATTTTATATTTTTGTTACCCTCCATTCTTGTGGAGCTTCCACATGATACATACTAATCAATCTTTAATAAAGACAGAAAATAAAATATCTTTTTTTCCACTTTATCATAAACACAACTTTAAGTAAAAAATGTGGGGCTTCGAGAGGTGGGGTTGAGGTTATTTATTTATTATATTATTTGGAAGATAATGATATAATATGTTGCACATTTTGAAATAGCTTGATGTACTTCATAGATTATTTTAATATAATGGTGAGTTATTTGCACCAAATATTTCTGTCTTGTTCCTTATAAGGCTGCTCAAAGTTTGTCACATTCATTTAAATAAAATATATTTGTGATTTTGTTGGTTGGTGAGTGTGCTAACTCAAGTTGCTTCATTTTCTATTACAACTTGCCAACTTCTTTTACTATATATCTTAATCGAAATTGTTAGCTCTTCAAGTTGTTTATATACTTTATTACTTAAGCAGATTGTTTGGAGATTTTTATTGAAGTGGATTTACTTTTTGTAAATAACAAAGCATGTCACTTTTCGTTAATCTGAATTTAGACCTTGTTAGTTGTTACGCTTCATGATTATCACGTATATGAATTACCTTTTGTAGTTAATGTCTAAATTTTCTTTAATCAAAAAATCATTTATTTGTAGAACTAAAATAATGATTTAAACCAAAAAGGCCAGTAGAAAAGCACATTGTCGAGACTAGAAAATGAAACGAAAAGATTATCACCGTTATAGCATTTTTCCCCCCTTCTCTTTCAATTACGAAGCTTTGAAATGTTTATATAAATTAATTCAAAAAAAAAAATAGATGGTTCAACTACATGAATTTTCTTATTTTTCATTACTTCACCTGTTGTTCCTAGTGTCCTGTGGGACAACATTTGTACTATTGAAATGATTCGTGAGTTGAGATGTTTCGTTATAGTATTACCAGCCAAGATAATGAATTAAACAATTTTATTAAGTAAAGAAAATGTTAGAAAAATAGAGAGAAGATAAAGATTATTGGCAATGATCTTAAACATTAAAAAAATATCTTTAATTTTATTATATTCTTATTGATTTTTACAAATGTAGCAACTTCACTATATTTTTATCCAATTCCTCTCTAGGTTGCATGCTTTGGATACTTATGATATGCTATATGAGCCATGTTCGCAAGAAGCAATTGTTGTAAAGAATGTGGTGGATGATGTAATATTATCAAGCCTTCTTTCTGCAGTCTTCCTAACTTTGCCAAGTGATCTGCACAATTGTTTCTGTCTCAAAATATGAATTAGAGTAATCCCAAGTTTGGATATGAGACTCCTGCATTCTTCCATCACAACATGATCAGGGTAGATTTCAACGATGTTATCGATCTCAGTTAACAACATTAGAGCGTCGATCGAGACAGTTTTAATAATAACCTTCTTCCACTTGTAGTTTTTTGTTAGAGTCAAACAACTAACTCTGGTGTAAGACTTGATGTCGCTTTCATGCTGAGCCGCTCATAGAATTCGCCTATCCACCTCCCTTTATCATCTCGTGCAACAACTCCAAATCTTTCTAATCTTGAATTAGGCATAAAACTACCGTCGGTTTTGATTTTAATAAATCTCTGTGGAGGAAAAAACCAGCTGATGAAAATAGGCGCTCCGTTCACTTGAAATTATGTTGAATATGACAAGTTACACTTCTAGGGATTGGAAGATGCGCAATTTGCCAGAAACCTGAATGCACATGCAGTGCCGCCATAGTTTTTTGCAATTACCAAAAATCAACTCTAATAAGTAACTCTGTCAATTGATTTATGAGAGTACGTACATAGAAGAAAAACAATGTGGTTAGCTTACATATATATAGTGACTTCTTTAATCTTAATTCATGTAGCTACTTAGGCAAGTGAGACCGATGACTATAATCCTAATTCATGTGTGATTCTATTTAGCATTTAGGAAAAGTGAAAAAGGAAAAAAAAATTAAAAGAAGACTTAATCCGAATTCATGTGGGATTTTATTTAGCCATTTAGGAAAAGTGGAAAAAAAAATGAAGCTAAAATAAAACTTAATCTGAATTCATATGAGGATCTATTTAGCCATTTAGGAAAGTGCAAAAAAGGAAATTAAAAGAAGTATGTCAGCTAATATTGGGGTTTAGGATTGTTAAAAAGAAGGATAGTTCTTTGTTAGAACTGAAACGTTAAATATATAGATAGTGCTGGATGCAAGCATTAAAATGCAACCTAATGCTAAAAGAAACGAACTTCAACTATGAGCAGAAAAAGGTGTAGAAAATTGAGTTTTAGTGGCCTAAGATCAAATTTTAATACCTGGTTTTTTAATAGATTTTTTATATTTAAATATATAGAGTCACACACATGTAAAAAAAATAGTATTGTCTTTCCCTCTTTTTTCTCTCTTTACTTGTATATATAATAATATTCTTACAAGACATAAAATCTTTAATTTCTCATAGTAAATTGTTATTTATATTACTAAATGTTAATTCACATTAATAAGATGTTTACCATGTATTTGCAGTATATTATCTTGGATTTTATTGTTAAAAATTTTGTTTAATAATATAAAGATCTGATTAGGTTATTTAAGGGGTCGTTTGGTACAATGGTGGGATATCCTGGGATATGGGGTGAGATGTTCCATGGGATTAGTTCTCCCATCATTTTAGTATAAAATTTATCCTGGAATTAGCTAATACCTCAAACCAAATATGAGATAAAGTTAATCCCAAACTTTATCATAGGATTATTAGTCTTTCAAACGACCCCTTACATTTTAGGGGTATTATCACTTTTAACCCGCACCAGAAACTATTTATATTTGGTAGCTGAAAAAGTATATAATTTTTGTATATAATATACTGAATGTATATATACATACAAAAAATATAAATTTTATACATATTTTCGACTATTATTTTTACAACGGCTATACAGCGCCATTTTTCCTACTACATTTTATTCAGATAAAAGGCCTGGAAACTTGTCAAGTTGTTTTGCAGGTCCAGTTATTTTCCTGCTTACAATAATTTAGAAATATGATCCTTTTAGGTGTCTCTATCAGTTATGAGCCCATTGTAGAAACACCTGCACAGAAACCCAAACGTAGGGCCTGTTTGGTTTGGACTTTGGAGTATAGGGTAGTACAATCAGAAATTTTCCGGGAGAAATTCAAAAATAGCCAGATTTACAAGTGGTAATTTGTTACATCCCGCATTTTCATATGTTAAAGTTTAGTCTTCAGTTAATCGACGTAAGTTGGGGAATGAGATTATTTTGAGATTATAAGCATTATGCTATTTCAAACAAGTGATGAGTAAATTCGTGAAGGTGAGAGGGGAAGCAAGTAAAAAAAAAATGAATTTTCGTCCAAGTTTGACATGTTAGGATAAAATATGACCCGAGCTATCGGTATTTATGGATTAGTGTCATACAAGGTACCACATGACCATGATAGTGAGGTGTATAAGGTATGTGAAAAGTGAGTAGTATTTTAAGTAGGTAAAAATAATTCTAAATTATGTGGGTAATTAGTTAATTATTAGGTAATGGGACATTACCTAGTTAATTAATAATTGATGGTGGATTGATTGAAGTCTTTGGATAAAAACTAAAGCAAAAATAAACGTGGCAGCCCTTTGAAATACATTAAGTGACTCATAATTTGGAAGGTAAGGTGGCCATTTAAGTGTCATGTGTATGACACTTCCGTAGGCTATCTAAAGTTTGGCCTTGGAACTTCAAGTTAATTTCAAATCCAAACAATTCCAATAAAGTTTGGAATTTCGTAAGCATACACATGATCCCTTTGATTATTTCAAGTTAATCTCAAATCCAAACAATTCCAATAAAGTTTGGAATTTCGTAAGCATACACATGATCCCTTTGATTATTTCAAGTTAATCTCAAATCNATTGTAGAAACACCTGCACAGAAACCCAAACGTAGGGCCTGTTTGGTTTGGACTTTGGAGTATAGGGTAGTACAATCAGAAATTTTCCGGGAGAAATTCAAAAATAGCCAGATTTACAAGTGGTAATTTGTTACATCCCGCATTTTCATATGTTAAAGTTTAGTCTTCAGTTAATCGACGTAAGTTGGGGAATGAGATTATTTTGAGATTATAAGCATTATGCTATTTCAAACAAGTGATGAGTAAATTCGTGAAGGTGAGAGGGGAAGCAAGTAAAAAAAAAATGAATTTTCGTCCAAGTTTGACATGTTAGGATAAAATATGACCCGAGCTATCGGTATTTATGGATTAGTGTCATACAAGGTACCACATGACCATGATAGTGAGGTGTATAAGGTATGTGAAAAGTGAGTAGTATTTTAAGTAGGTAAAAATAATTCTAAATTATGTGGGTAATTAGTTAATTATTAGGTAATGGGACATTACCTAGTTAATTAATAATTGATGGTGGATTGATTGAAGTCTTTGGATAAAAACTAAAGCAAAAATAAACGTGGCAGCCCTTTGAAATACATTAAGTGACTCATAATTTGGAAGGTAAGGTGGCCATTTAAGTGTCATGTGTATGACACTTCCGTAGGCTATCTAAAGTTTGGCCTTGGAACTTCAAGTTAATTTCAAATCCAAACAATTCCAATAAAGTTTGGAATTTCGTAAGCATACACATGATCCCTTTGATTATTTCAAGTTAATCTCAAATCCAAACAATTCCAATAAAGTTTGGAATTTCGTAAGCATACACATGATCCCTTTGATTATTTCAAGTTAATCTCAAATCCAAACAATTCCAATAAAGTTTGGAATTTCGTAAGCATACACATGATCCCTTTGATTATTTCAAGTTAATCTCAAATCCAAACAATTCCAATAAAGTTTGGAATTTCGTAAGCATACACATGATCCCTTTGATTATTTCAAGTTAATCTCAAATCCAAACAATTCCAATAAAGTTTGGAATTTCGTAAGCATACACATGATCCCTTTGATTATTTCAAGTTAATCTCAAATCCAAACAATTCCAATAAAGTTTGGAATTTCGTAAGCATACACATGATCCCTTTGATTATTTCAAGTTAATCTCAAATCCAAACAATTCCAATAAAGTTTGGAATTTCGTAAGCATACACATGATCCCTTTGATTATTTCAAGTTAATCTCAAATCCAAACAATTCCAATAAAGTTTGGAATTTCGTAAGCATACACATGATCCCTTTGATTATTTCAAGTTAATCTCAAATCTAACAAGAACAATTCAAACGAGATTTCTTAGCACCGTAGCAACGTGAGATTTTGCGATTCTAAAAGAGTACGGTACAACCGTTTCCAAGAATATCATACGGATTTTTTCCTACTTCAGGTATGTTTAGGCTATCCCTTCTTTCTTTTTGGCATGATCAATACGATACACATGAAACGAACAAATGCACAGTTTTCATAAACGACTCTATTCATAGAAATATTAGGGGTGTCTATATTCTTGATTCCTCATGTGAATTATTATTATATCTTCTGTTCATGGGTCTCAGAAAAATACGTATTTGATAAAATTTATCCGACAGACATATTATTTTTATGACATTCCGAGAAAATCTTATTAACGTATTTCTTAAGGCATATTATTTTTATGACATTCCGAGAAAATATTATTAACGTATTTCTTATGCATTTCATGCATTTATACATGTACATTGACCCATGACCAGATGGCGTTATATACACGTATATATGTATATTATATATATATGGGATATGAGAAAAAGTTATGACGTTATATACGCATTACCACCTGATCAGCTGGCATACGTTGATGATTTGCCCACAGTGGCTGAAATGATATGATGGGATGCCCTCAGAGGCTTGATGATGTTATGAACACATATACCTATGCATGGTATGACATTTATACACATATGCATGACGTTATAAAAATGAAATGATTCATAGAGCTATGTAGACGTACATGTCGAGTCTTTTACTCCATGTTTCTCTCATGTCTATTATTTACCAATTTTCACTCCTTACATGCTCGGTATATTATTTGTACTGACATCCCTTTTGCCTGGGGACGCTGCATTTCATGCTCGCAAGTCTCTATAGACAGGTCAAAAATCCTCCAAGTAAGCGATCAGCTCAACGGAAGATGTTGGTACACTCCATTTATTCCGGAGTTGCTTATGTGCTCAGTATGATTAGGACATGTACTGATTAGTATGGCGGGGCCCTGTCCCGACCTTTATGACATTTATGTACTCTTAGAGGCTTGTAGACATATGTCATGTACGTGAAAGATTGTACGGCCTTGTCGGCCTATGTTTTGAGTTTATAAATGATGATGTTGTCCTATTAGGCCCGTATGTCACGTATATATGATGATGTAATAAGAAAGATATGTTACGTTGGTACTTGGTTGAGTAAGGTATCGGGTGCCCGTCGCGGCCCATCGGTTTGGGTCATAACAAAAGTGATATCAGAGCAGTTCTGTCCTATGGAGTCTACAAGTCGTGTCTAGTAGAGTCTTGTTTATGGGTATGTCGTGCACCACACTTATAAGCAGGAGGCTACAGGGAATTTAGGATTGCCACTCTTTCTTTTTACTCTAGATCGTGCGGTAAAGCTCAGTTGTAGGAACTCAATTTCCTAAACTCTATCTTATTCATAATATGACGATGCCTACACCCAGAAAGATGGTTGGTAAGAGATATGGCTATGGAAGTGTTGAGTCAGAGGAACTCGACTTTGTATCATGCTTATGATAAGTAAATGTGAGGTATTCAGCAGATCATGTGTATACTAAGATGTGTAAACTTCTTGATAAGGATCCCTAAGGCAAGAATGCCTATCCACTTTTATGATAAAAAAGAAAAAGAGAATCGGAAAGTAGACATAAGTTCCAACAAGTAACAGAAGCAAGGGGAAAAAGGGTACGGGGTACCCAGCTAATGAAGATTTTTGGCATTTTTAACTCAGGCAGAGTGATATAAGCATTTTGAGTTACTTTCAATAGTAACAGAGGTATGTAAAATTGGCCGCACCCATCTCATTTATGCCATATGAGGGCTAATAAAAAAAAGTATAAGAAAAGGACGGGATATCAGAATCCGGCTGGGGTTAGAGTAACCCAAAATGGTGAATTGATTGTTTGTGTTAGTTGACATTTCCGAAGGATACTGCAAATGTGCTAACAGGTCTCCTTGTGAGACACCCAGATGGTGCACTCTAGGATAGTATATCTATATATGAGTACTAGAATGTCCAAGGATAGTTACTGGAATCCTGGAAGAAATAAATATTATCTTAGTATGGCTCCCGTCCCTAGTAGAGAGATAATGCTAGGCAATCCGAAGAGCCAGTTGATGGAGTAAAGGGGAGCTAAAAGTAAAAGAATATCTTGTTGAAGTTTTCAGAATAAAGTGATAGACAGAAATGTTAGCAGGAAATAAGAAGAGAGATAATGAAGCATTAAGAGTAAGATATGATACATGGATGACAACGGTAGATCAAAAGATGACAGTATTATAGAATCTATAGTCAAGTGAAGGAAGAGACGAGAGCTGACAGGCCTTAAGACAACAAAAGAGTATAGCCATAAAGTCATATCCTCACTTAGAGATATAAGTTCGTGACTCCAACGCAACTACCAGAAGGAAAAGTTAGACCCCAGAATAATAGGAATCAGTATGGGCTGGTGAACAAGATAGACTAAACATGAATTAGGGACTGAGTGATTGGATAATAGCCGGCATCATGAGAGTTTCGGATTTCGTTCCGGCGATAATAGAATGGACCACAGAAGAAGATCCATGATGAATTCAGAGAATGGTTACTCATGTAGACACTTTCCTAAAGCAAGCAATGTGAGCAAAGTTAAGCTTAAGGGATTGTATGCACCAGTTACACTAAGTGTCACCATCACGAGTTAGGAATTTTGTTATCCTTGGTAACAGAAGGATTACCGCAAGGTGAGTAAGGGTCATTGATGATGTGAGAGGACGCCAAATATGAAGAGGAAAAACATCTATAGGCAGGTCGTCGTAGCTCTAACTATTAGTACTCCCATAAAAGGGGGAATATGGAATGGTGTGACATTAAGTCAGAATTAAGTGGATCTAGTAACTATGGAATGATAAAGGAAGAATGCGATAAAAATGAGAAAAAGGATGAAATTGCACTTATTCAAATGTTACAGATATGGTATGATTCCAAAACATTATGTAAGCACGATGCCAAGAAAATAAAGTAAGGGTTCCTACCCGGGATATTTTTGATAAATAAGGAGCTAGTACGAGAGGTAAGTTAAGACAAAGGAAATAACTCAAGAAAGATTACGCGGAATATGGATATGAGAATGGGCCAACGAGTAGTTAGTAATTGATTCAGAAAGAGCCGAGTCATGACTAGACAAGAGGTTATAGACAAATCAACAGATCATGCAAGATAAATATAGTGAACCCCAACATGGAGAATTCAGCCTTGCAGTAATGTCATTATAATACTTGAGATATATTCAGATAGGAGTCAGGGTAGTAAAGGGTACCGTATGAATGTTACGTGAATAAAAGAGAATGCCACTGGGAAGACAGTTAAAATATCAGTTCAGAAGCACCCTACAAGCACAAGGGCATGGAGGTAAGCAACTACGGATAATTATAGGCAAGGAAGGACATCAAAAGGTCCGTAATAAGCTCACAGCTTTACAAGAGTAAAGGGTTCTCCCTAAGTACTACAACGAAAGACTAGCTGAGAAAATAAGGAAGAAGGCTTCAACCTAAGTACAACGACCTAAAAAGAAAATGGTCGTGTAACAACAGTCTCACAACAACATTGTAAGCACTCTAAAGTAAAATGGCACCTACCGTGGCTAATGAACGAGAAGTAAAACTAAAAGTAATATTCTAGATCATATGAGTTGCACGAAAACTATGGCATACGTGGGAACTAAGATAAACTAAGTTTGCACGCAAAAGAGGGCAGAAAGACCAGGAAAAGTAATAGCTTACGTTAAAGAAATCTAAGAAGGAACGAAAGAAATTATTCGATCAATGATCCCTTGTTGGTGACGTTATGAACGCACTTAAGAGTTTGGAGTTTTATACCTGCAGCATATACAACCGTAGAAGATTCTGATATACGTTAAAAGAAAGAATTGAGCCCAGGTCATAGACGAAGGATTGAATTGTTAGAGGATTGTATCATGGATGTTCCCCAACGCCCATGAAAGGATAAAGTAATAACTAATACCAGGAGCCGCAGATCGGAAGATAGCTTAAGCCTACATAAAGGCTGATCAGAAAGAAGAGGAAACTAAAGAGTTACATCGACTAAGTAAAACAGGAGTGGACTAAGAGAATTATAGACTTCAGGATCACTCTTAAATAGCAGAGGTGTAAGAGAGATGGTACAATAGCCATAATTTATAATGGCTCTACGATGGAGCCAACTGAAGAGTACCAGCCTCATAAGAAGTCAGTATGAAGCTCCCACCAGATTGTGTATGCACCAAAGGTGCAAATATTATAATAGAGCTTCAGGTTGTAGAGGTAAATTATACCTATGTGGAAGGGAGGTTATGAAAGAGATAGAAGAATGTGAGGCAATATTTTAAGGTAAGCAAGGAAAAGGTGAACAACGTACAAGATACTCAAATACAGAAGGTTGTGAATAGTCCATCATTCAGATAGAATGCTAGAAGCGCGAGGATTCAGTATGCAGGAATGATGGTATACCTTCCAATACCTTCCAGCCTATGGTTTCTAGGTATCGAGAGGCCTAGTCAAGAGAATAAAGAAGAGTTAGGGACGATGTGATGTCTCGCTTGATGTTCCAGAAAAGCATAAGGAAATCGGTCGCAAGCTAAAGTATGATAGAATGACAAGGTTTAAGGATAAGAAAGGGCAAGTGAGAAGGTGACAAAAATAGATAAGTACTCGGAATTAAGCCCATGGAAACAAGAGAGGTGATGGTTTCTCTAAGTTATAGTAAGTTCAGTATATCCTGAATGAACTCAAAGGAGTCTAAGACTAATAGCATTTAAAAGAGATGGAATGCTGCCCTGATAGTAGAATAAGAGTGTAATTGTGATAGATAAAGGATGATGTTGGGCCTATGATTGAGTAATGATTTGAAGAAACAAAAAGAAGGGGTTCATGAATTGTACAGGATTAAAATACCCATGTAATGTATATCACATTGGGATTCTATGAACTACGGTTATTGAAGAATGGTATCACCCCTAGGTGGATCAGTCTAATCACTCCAGATGCCCACGATGAGACGCGAGCCCTAGCGGCAGTGTTACATAAGAGATCAAGTTATCAGTGGTAAATGATGGATCAACATTAAGGTGAATCAACAGTGGATGCACAAAAGTCACAAAGTATGAGGTGAGATTAGGTCGTCGTTCTTAAGATGAACAAGTAATGAGGAAGTATTAAAGGACTTAGATTTATACATATGGGATAAGTAACGAAAGTAACCCGGAGTTCGGTAGCAGACCTTCAGTAACGATAAATCGAAGTAAGAGTTATGGTATAGTATGACCAACCTAGATGCAGTAAAGTCATACGAATGGATAAGCGGATCTATGAAATAAGATATAACAATATTCATAAGTTCGACAAAGTACCGAGCAAAGAACTTCAGTATACCTATAGATGCCCAGAGGGACATTTTATCGAGCTTTGTATATGTTTACAAAGTGAGGCCTAGAGATTGGCTAAAAGGTGGAAGAAGAAGGAGAGAAGAGTCGCATAGGCACACTTACAAGGTCAAAGTCGTACAGGTTATATGATAGAAGGTAGAAACAATTACAAGATTGGCAGGATTCCGACCACAAGTCATGGTGTGGGAAAGAGGCCTAAAGGGGGGAATGCCCTGGCCTTTGGATTTATTCACATAACAGTTGCCTAGATGGCAAGGAGAGTACTAAAGTATTCGAAAGAGCCATAGGTTATGAAAATGATATGTGCATCAGTCAACATTCGAGGACGAATGTTCCAAAGGGGGGAATGATATTACATCCCGCATTTTCATATGTTAAAGTTTCGTCTTTAGTTAATCAACGTAAGTTCGGGAATGGGATTATTTTGAGATTATAAGAATTATGCTATTTTAAACAAGTGATGAGTAAATTCGTGAAGGTGAGAGGGGAAACAAGTCAAAGAAAATGAATTTTTCGTCCAAGTTTGACATGTTGGGATAAAATACGGCCCGAGCTAAAATACTTAGTATTTATGGACTAGTGCCATACAAGGTACCACATGACCATGATAGTGAGGTGTATAAGGTATGTGAAAAGTGAGTAGTATTTTAAGTAGGTGGAAATAATTCTTAATTATATGGGTAATTGGTATGATATTTATACGCATATGCATGACGTTATAAAAATGAAATGATTCACAGAGCTATGTAGATGTACATGTCGAGTCTTTTACTCCATGTTTCTCTCATGTCTATTATTTACTGATTTTCACTCCTTACATGCTCGGTACATTATTTGTACTGACGTCCCTTTTGCCTAGGGACGCTGCGTTTCATGCTCGCAGGTCTCGATAGACAGGTCGAGAATCCTCCAAGTACGCGATCAGCTCAACGGAAGATGTTGGTACACTCCATTTGTTCCAGAGTTGCTTATGTGCTCAATATGATTAGGACATGTACTGATTAGTATGGCGGGCCCTGTCCCGACCTTTATGACATTTATGTACTCTTAGAGGCTTGTAGACATATGTCGTATATGTGAAAGATTGTACGGCCTTGTCGGCCTATGTTTTGAGTTTATAAATGATGATGTTGTCCTATTAGGCCCGTATGTCACGTGTATATTATGATGTAATAAGAAAGATACATTATGTTGGTACTCGGTTGAGTAAGGTGCCGGGTGCCCGTCGCGGCCCATCAGTTTGGGTCATGACATAAATAAAAAATAGCCACAGTTTCAAAAGTAATCGAAATTTAGCCATTTTTCATGTAAAGATAATGTTACACCCCATATTTATTTGTACGTGAAAGTACGCCATAAACAAATTAATGAAATCTTGGAAATGAGATGTTACATCCCGCATTTTTGTACGTTAAAGTTTCATCGCAAGTTAATCGACGTAAGCTTGAGAATGAGATTATTTTGGGACTATAAGTATTATGCTATTTCAAACAAGGGATAAGTAAATTTGTGAAGGTGAGAGGGTAAGAAAATCGAAGAAAATGAGTTTCGTTGAAATTTGACAATTTGGGATAAAATATGGTCCGAGCTATAATATTCGGAATACAAGGTACCACATGACCATAATAGTAAGGTGTACAAATTGTGTTAAAAGTGAGTAGTATTTTAAGTAATTTGAGATAATTTTTAATTATGTAGATAATTGGATAATTATTAGATTAGTGAGTAATTAACTATTAATTAAGAAAATGAGTGGATAAGCTTAAGAAGCCCCCCACGTGGCAGCAAGTGGAGAAAGAGCTAATGACTCACGACTTTAGACAATTAAATAAGAAGGACACATGGACAATACATTCGTTGCAAACATATAGAAAGGAAGTGTACATTAGTCATCTTTTTACTTATCTTCAATTGAGATCAAAATTCATTTGGAGAAAGGATAGTGGTGGTGGCAGTATGTAAAGCAAGAAAATATAAGAGTTATTTTTTTTTTCCTTCCATTCACTTTTTGGAGGATATACTTATAACATATATGTCAAGCAACGTTGTTAGCAAGAGAAATACATTTGTTGCTTCTTCTGAACAAGATTAGAAATGGCCCTTGTGAAATTTGAGCTACAAAGGTAGATATATCTCTTTACACTAAAGCAAAACGTGAAGAAGACTAGTTTTAGCATACAAGATTGAGGAGATTGTTCACATATACAAGTAGGAAGTTGACATTAAATGTATGTTAAGGCTAAGCCCTTCCTTCATTTTGGCATGATCTCGTAATTACATGTGTTTGATAACGAGTAATTAAAGTATTCTCCTTATTGGGGCTTCATATTTAATTGAGTATTGTCTTCTTCCAGTCAAGAGAGCAAAGAGCATATATATACAGTATTACAATATTTTCATTGTCACACCTCCTTTTTCCCGAAGGGGGGATAGGGGATAAGGGAGTATTTCCAATTTAAAGTGACAATATTCGAAATGAGATTATTTATTTGACCAGAGTCGCCACTTGGAATAATTTATGGTGTCCCAAGTCACCGGTTTATGTTAAATCCCAAATCGAGGAAATTTGACTCTATTTATTGTCTGCGAACACAGAAGATCGGGTAAGGAATTCTGTTAACCCGAGAGAAGGTGTGAGGAACTCCCGAGTTCCGTGGTTTTAGCACAGTCGCTCAACTATTAATAATTGGCCTAATTATCTGATTTATTACATATTTGAAACTTACGGTGAATTGTTTATCTTCTAACCGCTTTTAATTATTTATGGAATTATTTCTGGAACAAGTCACGATGTCGTACACTTATCGTTTTGGCACACGTCGCAAACCGCGCCACATGAAATGCACCCGCGATTTATGACATGCTTATTTTTATTATTGTTTGAAGTTGTGGTCGAGTCACGTGAAACGCATACTCGAATTGGGGTTACGTATCATAACTATGCCACGGGAACCGTACCCATAGTCACGATAATTTATTAATCGTACCTAAAGCAAACTACGATGTTCCAGTTGTTCATCCTATACTAATTTGAGATCATTGTAAGGCCATGGATTATGGAAGTTGCAGAAAGAAAGAGGCTGGTGTTTAGTTTACATTAAAAGGCCAATGATACATCTAAGTTATGAGAAATGTTCATTAAATAAAGATAAATCAACTGAAAGACAATGAAATAGGCCAAAATCGTACTCCTACGACTTAAAACAAATAGCACTGTTATTTAAAATCTTGCTCCGCATTTCTAAATGACTGACAATTTTATATAGTCGAAACCAATGACGCATGAAGAGAATGTACAGGTTGCAGTCAAACGATATCCAAAGGTACCTCTAAGGTCCTCATATGCTTAGCAATTGGTAGCAGAGTTCCTTAGTTTGCTAGAGCAATTCGAAAGCTAGTGTCCGTTAAATGCAGACCCGTTGCTAATTAGGCAATTGATACATGCCGTACATGTGTATTAAAGCATGGTTCTGAATCTGCTCTTTTCACACTACTACACAAATGTATGTACATAATAGAACACCACGTACTTGATAAATAAATTTTCACTTTCTCACAGTATTTCTTTTTTTATATTCATGAGCACTATTCGTAATAACTATTTATGTAACCATGATTTATAAAATGTCCAGGGTCGCGAAGTTAATTCTAAAAATTTAAAACTGATTATTGTTCCAGTTGTACCCTCATTTGTACAGGTTATTTTGCACAATCCCGTATAACAAGGTTTGGGGGCAGAAGTTGAAAATGCAGGGTCAAATTGAAAGCAGGCGAATGCACAACCAGGGATGTAGACCAAAAATGATTAATTGCTGTAAAACTACTGAATGCACCTGAATCCTTGATTGTGAAGTTGTTCTATTAATCAGAATGAGAAAAGTCGGCTATAAATTGACTCCGAAATCCAACGAGAATCAGCAACAAGGAGCCAGGAACATGAACCACGAACTCGACCTCAAGGAACCTCGCATCGGCAAACAAAAACAGCAAACTTCCAAACCTCAAGCAAATGCCATGATTTTTAAAACCAAAATCAAAATCAACAATAAAGAAACAGAAGCTCTTTTTATATATATATTTTCTGTAATTTCAAGAAAAATTAAAATCTGAATTTGAAACTAAAGAAGAATATTTTGGTTTTGAACCCTAGCTTTTCCTCTTTGATTTCTCTCAGAAAATCTCCTAATTTCTGTCTCTATATGCGATCCTCTATTTTTCCTTTCCACTGCTTTCCATTTTGTTTTTGTGCCTTTATGAAGAAAGAGGGAGTAGGCGTGCTAGATAGACGAGAGGGTGGTTGTTGTCTCTCAGTTGAGAGAAGAGAGACGATGGAGAGCTCTCTCTTTAGAGAGGTGCGGCTAGGTCCAGGAATTAGGAAAAATAGTTAGGTTTTATTTGGGGTGGAGAATTAATATTTTCCCTTGGATGAAAGTAGATCAATGGCTATGATTAGGGGAGGGGTTTGATGGGTGAGAAAAGGGTTTGGGGTAAAAAGAATGGGCTTTTGTCTTGTTGGGCCACTAAAATTCGAAAATGAGCTCCCAATTGGCCCAAATTTAATTATTTCTCATTGGATAAAAATAAAAATAAAGATACTACCAAAATATACTAACTAATCTTAGTTAATAAGCATAAGCTATTAAAGTTAAATATATATTAAAAATAAAAATATTTTTGGTGTTTTTGTTTTTAAATATTATAAATATTATAAAATACTAATAAGCTAAAAAAACGTTATAAAACTATTTTTGTATTTTCAAAGTTATGTTTTAAAATTAAAACTAAAAGTTGACCGAAATCCTATTAAAAATAAAAATAAACAAATATTCTTTTTTTGAAATATTCCTTTTAAAAGTTACGCGGGTCAAAAATTACATGCTTACATTCATTACCATCGAGCTATAATCGATGGGCATGCCCCTATTGGGCAACCTCTAATCAGATGGTAAGTTATATACCAAGCCTACTATGGCCAAGCGCCTATGAGCGAGCCCATCATAGCCGAGATACAGAGCCTAGTATGGCCGAGCACCTATGAGCGAGCCTACNTAGCAACGTAATTGATTTATGACCCGACGCTTATTCAAGGCGAAACAAGGACGGACAAATGATTGTGACCGAGCCCTGGTATCTAAGCTACCTACATATCCTTGGCTTTAAAGTAATCAGGTCACGTGTAGTTCAGAGGTGAATGAAGTAATGGAGTGTGTGGAGAGGATGACAGAGTCGAGTGAGATACCGTTCCGTCGAGGTTCCGGTACACGGTCCTGTTATTACATCAAAATCAAAAAAAATGAAAAAGACTAACTAAGCATGTCAGCTATGAGTTACAAGATTCCTATATGAGTCTTTTAAAGCGTGATCTTGAGTCTTGGCTGGTTCTTCACGCAGACTCTGATCTGAACCTCGATGCTTGCTAACTGCAGGTGCTAGTTCATTCTTCTTCGGCTTTTCAGATTAAGACAGGACATGCAAAGCTTGCGACTTCAGTCATGTCTTGAGCAGCTCATATCTTTCATCGGCTTCTGCATTTTGGATTCACTTCTTTTTTTTTT
>AWOL01S0022514.1:0-11578 GCA_000715115.1 Nicotiana otophora
AATCTTTTGATTCTGGTAAATAAATTTCTGTTGTTCTAATTCTCTCACAGATGGTGAGGACGCATACTATGGGGTAGGATGGACAACCACCAGTACACCAGTCAGGGACGCGAGAGGCCGAGGTCGTGGTAGAGGTCACGGTAGGGGCATAGGTGCAGCTCGCACCATAGATAGGGCAGCACATATAGATCCACTAGTTGCCTTAGTTCAGGAGTAGACTCCAGTTGTGGATGAGCCTGTGTGACCAGCTCAGGCACCACTTGTGCCCATTGTGATTCCAGGCCTTCAGGAGGCCTTTGCTCAGATTCTGACCGCGTGTACTAGTCTTGCTCAGGCTATTTCTGTTCCGGCCGCAGCAACCACTTCTCAGGCCGGGGGAGGTGCTCAGACTCCCGCCGCACGCACACCAGAGCAGGTGGTACAGGGAGTCCAAATATCGGGGGCACCACCAGCCCAACCGAATGTATCTGCTCAAGGCTCTATGGTTCCTGTCATGCTTGATGATGAGCAGCGTCGATTGGAGAGATTTGGGAGAATCCAGCCTCCACCCTTTAGTGGTACCGAGGGAGAGGACGCACATAGATTCTTGGACAGGTGTCAGAGTATACTCCGTACAACAGGTATTCTAGATGCTAGCGGAGTCTCGTTCACTACTTTTCAATTCTCTTGGGTTGCCTTCAGTTGGTGGGAGGATTACGAGAGGCGTAGGCCGGTCGGCGCAGAACCCCTTACCTGGCAACGGTTCTCCGGTCTATTCCTAGAGAAGTTCGTGCCTCAGTCCCGCAGAGAGAAGCTGTGCAGGCAGTTCGAGCAGCTTCGTCAGGGTGATATGTTCATGACACAATATGAGATGAGATTTGCAGAGTTGGCCCATCATGCTATCTAGTTCATTCCCACAGACAGGGAGAGGATTAGAAGGTTCATAGATGGCCTCACATTTCAGCTGCAATTGCTTATGACTAGAGAGAGAGTGTTTGGTGCTACTTTTGATGAGGTTGTCGATATTGCTCGTCAGATTGAGATGGTTCACAGCCAGGAGCGGGTCGAGAGGGAGGCCAAGAGGCTTCGTGGAAAGGGTGGATTTAGCGGTGTTCCTTCTGGGGAAGTTCCACCACGGTAGGGGTCGTCCTTTCAGACATGCTCAGACGGTTCGCCCAGTCCATTGTGGTGCATCATTTGGTCATGGTTCACATAGTTATCAGCAGGGCCATTCATCTCTCAATCCCCTCCTAACTCAGAGTTCGTCTCGTGCTCCATTGGGTCAGGGCTCGTCTATGCTAGGTCCTTCTACCAGTTATTCCGGTGCTCGGGGCTCCCTTCAGTCCCCAGCACCAGCACCGTGGAATTGCTATGAGTATGGAAAGTTTAACCACATCAGGAGATATTGTCTCTGCCTTACGGGATGTTCGTCTCAGCAAAGAATCCAGTCTACAACATTAGCACTAGTTTCTTCACCACCGCTCAGCCAGCACAGAGTGGAGCCAGGTCAGCTAGGGGCCGCCCGATAGGGTGAGGCCGATGAGGGGGCGGCCATGCCCGTTTCTATGCTCTTCCTGCCAGACCAGATGCCATTGCCTCAGATGCTGGGATTACAGGTATTGTCTCAGTTTGCCATAGAAATGCATTTGTATTATTTGACCCTGGTTCCACTTATTCATATATGTCCTCGTATTTTGCTCATTATTTGGATATGCCCCGTGAGTCTCTAGTTTCATCTGTTCATGTATCCATTCTAGTGGGCGATACTATCAATGTGGACCGTGTATATCGGTCATGTGTGGGTACTATTGGGAGTCTGGAGACTAGAGTAGATCTCTTGTTTCTTAGTATGGTCGATTTTGACGTGATTTTGGGTATGGATTGGTTGTCTCCATGTCATGCTGTTCTAGATTATCACGCTAAGACCGTGACGTTAGCGATGCCGGGGTTGCCGAGGGTTGAGTGGAGTAGCTCTATACACTATGTTCCCAGTAGAGTGCTTTCATACTTGAAAGCTCAGCGGATGGTTGAGAAAGGTTGTCTATATTATCTAGCCTTTGTGAGGGATGTTAGTGCAGAGGCCCCTACTATTGATTCTATTCTGGTGGTGTAAGATTTTCCGGATGTGTTTCCTGCAGACCTGCCGGGCATGCCACTCGATAGGGATATTGATTTGGTGTCGGGCACTTATCCCATTTCTATTCCACTGTACCGTATGGCACCGGCTGAGTTGAAGGAGTTGAAGGAGCAGCTTTAGGAACTCCTTGATAAGGGGTTTATTCATCCTAGTGTGTCACCTTGGGGTGCACCAATTCTATTTGTGAAGAAGAAGGATGGCACTATGAGAATATGCATTGATTATAGACATTTGAACAAGGTCACAATCAAGAATAAGTATCCTTTACCGCGTATTGATGATTTGTTTCACCAGCTTCAGGGAGCGATGGTGTTCTCCAAGATTGATTTGAAGTTAGGGTCTTACCAGCTGAAGATTCGGGACTCAAATATTCTTAAGACAGCTTTCAGGACCCGATATGGCCATTATGAATTCCTTGTGATGTCTTTTGGGCTGACCAACGCCCCAACAACTTTCATACATTTGATGAAAATGTGTTTTAGCCTTATCTTGACTCATTCGTTATTGTATTCATTGACGACATCCTGGTGTACTCTCGTAGCCAGGAGGAGCATGCTCAGAATTTAAGGATTGTGTTACAGCGATTGAGGGAGGAGAAGCTTGATGCAAAGTTCTCCAAGTATGAGTTTTGGCTCNGTTCATACATTTGATGAAAAATGTGTTTTAGCCTTATCGTGACTCATTCATTATTGTATTCATTGACGACATCCTGGTGTACTCTCGTAGCCAGGAGGAGCATGCTCAGAATTTAAGGATTGTGTTACAGCGATTGAGGGAGGAGAAGCTTGATGCAAAGTTCTCCAAGTATGAGTTTTGGCTCAGTTCAGTGGAATTCTTGGGACACGTGGTGTCCAGTGAGGGTATTCAGGTAGACCCGAAGAAGATAGAGGTGGTTCAGAGTTAGCCCAGACCGTCCTCAGCCACGGAGATTCAGAGTTTTCTCAGTTTGGCAGGTTATTACTGCCATTTTGTGGAAGGATTCTCATCTATTGCATCACTCTTGACTAAATTGACCCAAAAGGGTGCTCCTTTTAGGTGGTTGGAGGAGTGCGAGGAGAGCTTTCAGAAGCTCAAGGCTGCTTTGACCACGGCTCCAGTTCTAGTTCTACCATCAGTTTCTGGTTCTTACATAGTGTATTGTGATGCCTCCCAGATCGGCATTGGGTGTGTTTTGATGCAGGAGGGTGGAGTGATTGCTTATGCTTCATGCCAGTTGAAGTCCCATGAGAAGATTTATCCTATCCACGTCCTTGAGTTAGCAACTATTGTTCACGCCTTGAAGATTTGGCGGCACTATTTGTATGGGGTCCATTGTGAGATTTACACTGATCATCGAAGTTTGCAGCATCTGTTCAAATAGAAGGATATTAACTTGCGTCAACGGAGGTGGTTGGAGCTTCTTAAGGACTATGATATCACCATTTTGTACCATCCCGGGAAGGCCAATGTGGTGGCCGATGCCTTGAGTCACCGGGCGGAGAGTTTGGGGAGCTTAGCATATCTTCCAGCAACAGAGAGGCCACTGACATTGGATGTTCAGGCCTTAGCTAGTCAGTTTGTTAGATTGGATGTTTCTAAGCCGAGTCGAGTATTGGCTTGTGTGGTCTCTCGGTCTTCTCTTTATGATCGTATCAGGGAGCGTCAGTAGGAGGACCCCTATCTTCTTGTCCTTAAGGACATGGTCCATCACGTTGATGCTAAGGAGTTCACTATTGGGGATGATGGTGCATTGAGGATGCAGGGCAGGCTATGTGTGCCCAATGTAGATGGTTTGCATGAGTTGATTCTCTAGGAGGCTTACAGTTCGTGGTATTCTATTCATCCAGGTACCGCAAAGATGTATCAAGACTTGAGACAGCATTACTAGTGGAGGAGAATGAAGAAGGACATAGTGGAGTATGTAGCTCGGTGCCTAAATTGCCAGTAGGTGATGTATAAGCATCAGTGACTAGGTGGGTTGCTTCAGAAGTTAGAGATTCCAGAGTGGAAATGTGAGCTGATCACTATGGATTTTGTTGTTAGGCTTCCACGGACTTAGCGGAAGTTTGATGCAGTTTGGGTGATTGTAGACCGGCTGACCAAGTCAGCTTATTTCATTCCTGTGATGACTACCTATTTTTCTTAGCAGCTGGCTCGAGTGTATATCCGCGAGATTGTCAGGCTTCATGGCGTACCGGTATCTATCATTTCTGACCGGGGTACGCAATTTACATCACGGTTCTGGAGGGTCGTACAGCATGAGTTGGGTACTCGAGTAGAGTTGAGCACAGCATTTCATCCTCAGACGGACGGACAGTCAGAGCGCACTATTCAGATATTAGAGGATATGCTTCGTGTGTGTGTGATGGAGTTTGGGGGTTCGTGGGATCAGTTCTTGCCACTAGAAGAGTTTGCCTACAATAACAGTTATCAGTCGAGCATCCATATGGCACCGTATGAGGCTCTGTATGGTAGGCGGTGTAGGTCTCCAGTGGGTTGGTTTGAGCCGGGCGAGGCTAGATTATTGGGTACAGACTTAGTTTAAGATGCTCTGGAGAAGGTTAGGGTGATTCAGGATAGACTGCGCATAGCCCAGTCCAGAAAGAAGAGTTATACGGATTAGAAGGTTTCCCATGTTGCATTCATGGTTAGATAGCGGGTCTTGCTCCGGGTGTCACCCACGAAGGGTGTTATGAGGTTCGGAAAGAAGGGAAAGCTGAGCCCGATGTTTATCGGTCTATTTGACGTATTGCGATGTGTTGGGGATGTCGCTTATGAGCTTGCCTTGCCTCCCAGTCTAGCAGGAGTTCATCTAGTATTCCATGTTTCTATGCTCCAGAAGTATCATGGCGATCCGTCTCACATGTTGGATTTTAGCTTAGTCCGGTTGTACAAGGATTTATCTTATGTTGAGGAGCCGGTAGCGATCTTAGATAGGCAGGTTCGAAAGATGAGGTCGAAGAATATTGCTTCTGTGAAGGTTCAGTGGAGGGGTCAGCTGGTCGAGGAGGCGACTTGGGAGACCAAGCATGATATGCGCAGCCGTTATCCTCATACTTTCACCACTTCAGGTATGTCTCTATGCTCGTTCGAGGACAAATGTTTGTTTTAAGAGGGGGAGGATGTAACGACCCGGCCGGTCATTTTGAGTGTATTAGCTCCGATCCCCTATTTACTTTTTTCCCTGTATCTGTTTCTACTTATGTGACCTTTCGGGAGGTCTTGTTTTTGGGTTCGGAGTGTTTTGGGCAACTTAGTCCCTAAAACAGAAGCTTAAGTCTCAAGATTTTGACCGTAGTCGAAAGTGTGTGAAGGCAACACCGGAATGGAGTTTCGTCGGTTCCTTCAGCTCCGTTGGGTGATTTTGGACTTAGGAGCATGTTCGGACTGTGCATTTGAGGTTTGTAGCTAATTTAGCCTTGAGATGGCGAACAAGCAAATTTTTGGGAAGTTTGACCGGGGGTTGACTTTTTTATATCGGGGTCGGATTTCCATTCCAGAAGTTGGAGTAGGTCCGTAATGTTGAATATTACTTGTGTGTAAACTTTGAGGTTAATCGGACCTGGTTTGGTAGGTTTCGGTGTCGTTCGTGGAATTTGAAAGTTTAGAAGTTCATTAGGCTTGAATCAGGGTGTAATTCATGTTTTGGTTGTTGTTTGACGTGTTTTGAGGGATCGACAAAGTTCGTATGGTGTTTAGGACTTGTTGATATATTTGGGTGAGGCTCCGGGGGCCTCGGGTGCGTTTCAGATGCTTAAGGGATCGAAATTTGGACTTGTGCAATTGCTGAGTTTTTGGTGTTCTGGTGTTTCGCACCTACAAGTGGGGAACCGCAAGTGTGGACACACGTGCGCTAGGACAAGCGCAGAAGCGGGGGTTGAGGAGATGTTCAGGGGTCACAGGTGCGAGGGGATTTCCGCATCTGTGAACCCTTAGATGCGCTTGAAGTTTCGCAGATACGGAGAGTGAGCTAGAGGGGTGAACGCAGAAGCGGGTCATTGTTCGCAGGCGCGCACACATAGGTGCGGCCCCTTCATCGAAGATGCGTACCCAGCCCTTTAAGTCATTTCCTCACCTACGAGGGAAATTCCGCAGGTGCAGTGTCGCAAGTGCGACAGTGTGTCCGCAGATGCAGAAGAACTGGGCAGAAAATGGGATTTCGAGGTTTTGATTTCCATTTCGATTTTGGGACTTTGAGAGCTCGGCGTGAGGCGATATTTCGAGGTTTCTTCAAGAAGATTTTTGGGGTAAGTGATTCTAACTCGGATTGCACTATATTTCATGAATCTATTGCTATTTTCATCATCTAATTAGGGATTTGAGTTGTAAATTTGAGGGAAAATGGTAGAAACTTCATAGGCTACAATTTTGAGTTTTGGAAGGTGATTTGAGGTTGGATTCGAGTAATTCTTGTATGGTTAGACTCGTGAGTGGATGTGTGTTCATATTTTGTGACTTTTGTCGGATTTCGAGACGTGGGCCCGGGGGCCGATTTGAGGCTATTTCGGATTTTGGCTTATAATTTCGTGTTTTTATTATGGAATTGATTCTTTTAGCTTATATTAATTACATCGTACTGCTTGTGGCTAGATACAGGGCGTTTGGAGATTGATTTGAGGGGCAGGGGCATTGCGGAGTAGGATTTTGTACGGTTTGAGGTAAGTAACAGTTTTAAATCTGGTCCTAAGTGTATGCAACCCTGGATGTTGGTATGATGTGATTGTTTTGGAGGTGACGCACATGCTAGGTGACGGCGTGTGGGCATGCACCGTAGGGGATTGTAACTTGGTCCGCCCCGTGAGACTGTAAAGTCGAATAACTTATTGTTAATTACTTGTTCCCTCTGTCTTCTAGAAATTTGACTGACATTCATGTTAGAAATCATGCTTAGGCCATATGTTATTACTGTTGGGACCTGTAGCGATCGAGTACTTGTTGAATTAAATGATATTTGCTTGAACTCAGTCACAGTGCTACTTGCGAGTCATACCTCTGTTTCCTTTTGTTTTCTTGTTGACACTTGTTATTATCTATTTTGGCTGATTTGTATGATTTCTAGAAGCCCGAGAGGGCTGGAGACGTTAGTGACTGAGATAGGGACTCAGTGGCGAGCTGTGAGCTATGTGAGGGTATATGGATCGGGTTGCACGCCGCAATGAGCGTTATGGCTGTTTATGGACTGTGGATCGGGTTCCACACCGCAACGAGCCTTATGGCTGTTTATGGACTGTGGATCGGGTTGCACACCGCAACGAGCCTTACGTATACTTATATGATTGGGTAGGGCTGCACGCCACATCGATATAGCACTAGGGATGAAAGGAGCTCCTCCGGAGTCTGCACACCCCCAGTGAGCGCAGGTACCTTTTGAGTGTGAGTACTGAGGGCTGAGAGCTGGGTGATTGAGCTGTTGTGACGAGTTGAGTGACTGTTGTCCTGAGAGGTTGTACTTGCTAATTCATTTGTTGATGCACTTAGTTGCTATCTGTCATTGTCGTGAAATTGCTGAAAGATTCTATATACGGATTTACCTACACTTTAACTGTATAAAACTAATTTGATTTGAACTGCCGGTTTGAAAGCATGTCTATTCTTTGCTAGAATTACTCAAAATGAACTGTATTGTATAGCTCGTCACTACCTTCTCAGTTCCTTATTTATTTCTGTTACTTGCTGAGTTGGTTGTACTTATGCTACACCCTGCACTTCATGTGCAGATCTAGGTGTGTTTGATCATGGAGGTCGTTGAGTTCGTGCGTGATCGAGTACCGGGGACTACGAGGTAGTTGTCGGGATCCGAAGACCTTGTCTCTCCTTCTATGTTTTCTTTCTTTTCTATACCGATACTTAGACACTGTTTGTATTAGACTGGATGTCTAGATGCTCATGACTCAGTGACACTCCAATGTTGGGCTATTTTTCCGCACTTATGCTTTCGGTTTTACCCCGTTTTTATGAAAGACTCTGGTTATTTTAAATATATTAATTCATTTCTGTTAAATGTTGAAAGTGTTTTGGAGATGTCAGCTTGCCTAGTATCACGATAGGCGCCATCACGACGGGTTAGGCTTTGGGTTGTGACAAGTTGGTATTAGAGCCTAGGTTACATTGGTCTCATGAGTCTTAGTAGAGTCTTGAGGATCGGTACGAAGATGTCTGTACTTATCTTTGAGAGGATGCCGAACCATTATAAAACTTCACATTCTTGAATTCTTGTTAGATTTTGGGTTGTGCCACTGCACAAGAAGTGCAGAGTGTAGTATGAGAACAACCGACCCCATGTACCCAGTAAGTGCCGAGCCTAACCTCGACGAAGCAGTGACGAGGCTAAGGCATGTCACTTACATTAACCAGTACGCAATAATAATAATAACAACAATAATAGAAATAAAACATGTATCTCATTTCAACAGTTGGAGCCAACTTGGCAGCCATAACCAATTATTATTTCAATCAGTTTCTGTTGCGGCGTGCAACCCGATCCCACATTATATTCATATTCAATTCTGTTGCGGCGTACAACCCGATCCCACAATATATTCATTTTCATGTAATCCCGTTGTGGCGTGCAACCCGATCCTCAATATATCTTTTCAATCAATTCTGTTGCGGCGTGCAACCCGCTCCTCCAATATATTCATTTCAATAATTTTTGTTGTGGCGTGCAACCCGCTCCTCTAATATATTCATTTCAATCAATTCATTTGTGGCTGCAACCCGCTCCTCCAATAATATAATTTACCAATTCTTATAAAATAAATTACTCCAATAAATACAATAATTAATATAAAATTATAAGACAACAAGGATACAATAATTATGATTTATTTATAAATAAGTATGCTAAATGTCAAGTAGCAACTAAGTCACATAAATCAAATAAGCATGTAGAAATTATAGCATGGATTCGGGGCATAATATTGAGCAAGGAATATGAGAGAAACAATTAATATAATAATTAATTCATGATTTAAAATAATTTATAATTTTCAAATAATTATGCAAACAATTAATTCGACGACGTATATACACTCGTCACCTTGCCTATACGTCGTTCACATGTATTTCACATAACATATAATTCAAGGGTTCTATTTCTCAAGTCAAGGTTAACCACGACACTTACCTCGCTTTGCAACAAAATTCAAGATTCCAATAAAACTTTGTCTCAACGAATTCGTGTCCGAAAGCTTCAAATCTAATCACAAACAATTCAATATACTCAACACGAATCGTAGGAATTAATTCCATATGAAATTATTAATTTTCCAGATTAAAATCCAAAATTCATTTTAGAAATCAACAGTGGGACCCACGTCTCAAATCCCGAAAAAATCTCACGATATCCGAACACCCGTTCTGATACGAGTTCAACCATACAAATATTATAGAATTCCGACATCGGATTTGCTTTCAAATACTAAATTTTCTTTTTAGAAAAGTTTTACAAATATTCCAATTTCTTTCATCTAAATCCGAAATAAATGATGAATATAAGCAATAATCACTTTCGGGAATAGAACACTTACCCAAGTCGAAGTCGTGAAAAAACCCTTTGGAATCGCCCAAATCCGAGACTCAAAACTCAAAAATGAGTAAAAATGGCTAAGACCCGATTTTTATGTGTTCTGTACAGCATTTTTGCATCTACAGACTTGCATTTATGAAATAAAGCTCGCATTTGCGGAACAGGGCAGCCAAGCAGAGGACCGCATCTGCGGACCTTCATGTCGCAGAAGCGACTGCACAGACGCGCGAAGGGAACCACAGAAGCGTGAAAGATCACATCTGCGATCACGGCACCGCAGAAGTGTGCATCGCACCTGCGCTCCAAGATTCGCAGAAGCGAAGCTTCTCACGTGGAATCAAAGTCGCAGAAGCAACACTACCTTTGCAGAAGCGATCACACACCTGCGGCCAAAATTGTGCAGGTGCGAAACACCAGACCTGCAAGTTTTTACCAAAATGGTCTGAAACACGTCCGAAACTCACCCGAGCCTCTCAGGACCTCGTTCGAATATTCCAACAAGTCCCGTAACATAATACAGACTTACTCGGGGTCTCAAATCACGTTAAATAACATCGAAATTACACTTCACACCTCGATTCAGACTTTTGAGTTTCAAACTTTTCAATTTAAAAATGCATGCCGAAATGTATTAAACGAATACGAAATGACTTCATATTTCGCGCACAAGTCATAAATTACATAAAGGAACTATTCAAATTTCAAAAATCGGGTTTCGACCCCGATATCAATAAAGTCAACTCAGTGGTCAAACTTTGAAAATCTTTAGCCTTTAGATTTTTAGTTTTCGTTAAACGGCGATAATTTGAGCTAGGGACCTCCGAATTCAATTCCAGGCATACGCCTAAGTCCCAAATCATGATACAGACCTAACGGAACTATCAAAACACTGATCCAGGTCTGTTTGCTCAAAATATTGACCAACGTCAACTCAGTTGAGTTTTAAAGCTTTATATCACAATTTAATCCAATTTTCACATAAAAACTTTCCGAAAAATTATATGTATTATGCACGTAAGTCGAAGAAAAATAAATAGTGCTTTTCGAGGTCTTAGAAATGAATGTTTAAATTAAAGATGATATTTTGGGTCATCACATTCTCCACCTCTAAAACAAACATTCGTCCTCGAACGGAATTAGAAAAGTACTTGAGCTGGTGAAAAGATGAGGATATTTAATCCACATGTCCGACTCGGACTCCCAGGTTGCTGCCTTAATCGGCTGACCTCTCTATTGCACCTAAACTGAAGGATAACTCTTAGACCTCAACTGTCGGACCTGCCAGGCTAGAATAGCTACCGGCTCCTTTTCATAAGTCAAATCTTTGTCCAATTGGACTGAGCTGAAATCTAATACATAGGACGGATCACCATGATATTTCTGGATCATAGACACATGGAACGCCGGATGAACTGCTGATAAATTAGGTGGTAGTGCAAGCCTGTAGGTCACCCACCCTTTCAAGAATTTAAAAGGGTCCGATATACCTAGGGCTCAACTTGCCTTCTTTCCGAATCTCATTACACCTTTCATAGGTGAAACCCGGACCAATACTCTTTCTCCTGCCATGAATGCAATGCCATAAACTTTGTGGTCGGTTTAACTCTTTTTCCTAGACTGAGTTATGCGATGTCGATCCTGAATAATCTTGACCTTATCCAAGACATCCTATAACAAATCAATATCCAACAACCGAGCCTCTCTCGGTTCAAACCAGCCAACTGGCGAACGACATCGCCTCCCGTATAATGCTTCATACGGAGCCATATGAATGCTCGACTGGTAATTGTTATTATAGGCAAACTCCGCAAGTGGCAAGAACTAATCCCAAGAACCTCCAAAGTCTATAACACAAGCGTGAAGCATATCTTCCAATATCTGAATAGTGCGCTCTGACTGTCCGTTTGTCTGTGGATGAAATGATGTACTCAACTCAACCCACATGCCTAACTCAC